>CM076582.1:1574448501-1574609038 GCA_034641835.2 Pinus albicaulis | reverse complement strand
TCATCGGATTGGAAAGTTTTTAAAAGGTTGTACACTTTTTAAATAAAAATAAGTGATATGTCCTTTTATCAATGAATATTTTATTTCTATCTAGAAAGAAAGATAAAAAGGAGACCTATTTCTAAATGGAATTTATTCTAAAAATTTAGAAATGGGGAGGGTTGTTGTACAGTACAACAATTGGCGATTCACTGGAAGAAACAGTTATCTCTGAGAAAATAAAATGAACACTATATTTCTATTAAGTAAAAAATTCTAAAGATAATTAAAACTATCTTAGGACAATTCAAATAAAATCTAACTATGAAAAAGAAATAAAAATCACTTACAATCTCTTTCTAATTCCTCAAAGATAAAAACATTTTTGGGTTATCTCAAGCTTTGATTGCTTGATAATAATAAATTAAGTGGATTTCTTCAATTTTAGCTTTTGTAATATACTCTATTGTCATAGGCATTTCCTCTGTTGCCAGCAAACGTTCATAGTCTCGACAAGGTTACCCTTTAACCATCAACCATTCATTATCCCATCCAACTAAGATTATGACTCTTTAAAAAATAAATTCATAAGACATATTATTTCATGTTTTTTTTCTTTTATTTTTTTATTTTTTAATTTAAGAGCCATTTTTCTAGTTTGGTAGTAACAATGCCATTCACTAGTTGTAATTAAACTGAACATGCTGGCTCGTGATGAGACCCCTTGTCTTACTTTAATAAGCCATTACCCTATTTTGGTATGCAATATTGGTAATGTCATTTTTATTACTTCTTATGATCATGGTAAGTAGGCTTGTGATGAGACCTCTTATCTCCTAAATTTTGTCATATAATTTCTTGGAATTACATTCTAAAAAATCACAACCAGAATGGATGGGGTGAAATAGTTGTATCCTTAAGAATAAATGGATGACAATTTTCAGAGTTTTTTGTTTGGTAAAGCTTGAAAAAGTCTTTAATTTTTAAATATAACCTTTCTCTACTTAATAAAATTATAATGATTTACATTTTTCTCAAGGTTTCAAAAGATCATGCAAATGTTTTGAACAAATTTCCAAAGTTTAACATTTTATTTTAAACTATCCAAAATTGTAATCATTTCCCTAAAAAAATTTATTTACACAAAATAAGTATTTATAATATTCTTTCTAAGAAAATTTTGTTAACAGTAAAAAGTCAATTAGAGACTATTAACAACCTTTATTTACAAAAACAAATAAAAATTGTAGAAAGGAATATGTACAAGTAAGAAGGGGTTGCCTCCTCTTGAAAATAATTTCTTTAAGACAAGCCCATTTACAGGAAGAGATTCTCTCTTTTTAGTTAAATCTTGGAGTATGAATGTATATGAGCTTATCTTTTCAGCAATCTGAAATGGTCCGAGGCACATTTTCTGAAATTTGGTGCGCTTACCTTTCTCTTCATGTGCTTTATCCCATTTCAGAAAAAGATCACCAATTGAAAAAAAAATTGAGCCGGTGGAACTTGAATCAAAAGAAGATTTTACAACCTGTTGATGTTTTTCATGAATATATTTTTTTTTTCTCTATCTTCTTCTAATTTAAGGATTTGATCAAATCTTAACTGCATGGATGAGGAAGGATTTTATTCAATGAATTGCACTAGGGCTAATGATGGAAGAGCTAGATTTGATGGTATCACAGCTTCTTTACCATAAACTAAATTGAAAGGTGAATTTCCTATAGAAGCTTTAAGAGTAATACAGTCAGCCCATAATGCAAAGATTAAAGATTTGTGCTAATTCTTTTGATTTTGATCAATGGTCCTTTTTAATGATTTTGATAAGATTTTTGTTGGTGGATTCAGCTAAACCATTACCTTATGGATAATAATTCACTGAATATTTCAATTTAAAACCTCTTTTAATTGAAAATTTCCACTATACTATTACCAGAAAAATAAGATGCATTGTCGAAGACCAGAGCGTTAGGTACACCAAACCTAGTAATGATGAATTGATCGATGAAATCAATAATTGCATTAGAGTTGGCTACCTTTAGAGGAATTTCTTCTACCTAATTTGTGAAGTAATCTATTGCTGTGAGAATGTATTTGTGCTTTTTGGAAGAATGAGGTACCATCTCACCAATAATATCAAGCCCCCATTTCTCAAATGGTTGCTCAATGTTTACTGGTTGCAAAGGAAAATATGGCTTCCTTTGTCTTCCACTAGCAGTTTGGAAAATTTTTCACTTCCTCACATAATCATGTGTATCTTTGAAAAGGGTAGGCCAATAATATCCATCATGGATGATTTTTGTGAGCTGTGGTATCACCTCCAAAATGACCTCCTACTGGTCCATCATGTAATTCCTACAATACTTTTTCTGCTTCAGTCTTTTCAAGACATCTTAATAGGATTGAATCATAATTGTTTCTGAATAAGACATCATCAATGATTTCATATTTAGTAGCCTTCAATCTTAAAGCACGTTTATTCTTATAGATGAGATTAGAAAAAGCATACCCATTTCTCAAGTAAAATATCAGATCAACATACTGAGATTCAGAATCTGTAATACTTGTCTAACTTACTTGAACAACATTTTATGGATCTTGATTTTTTGTTATGTTATCAGCTCCTGCTAATAATCTGCAAAAACCTTCTCCTCTAACAATATTTGCTGGTTTAATATCAATATCATATTCCTGCAAAGTTGTCACCCAATTAGCCATTTTTTCTCCTACTTTTCTTTGAATTAGTAATTTTCTTACTACAGAGAGTGGGACAATAACCTTTGTGTGTGTTTTTAAGAGAAAAGGCATAAAATGTTTTATTGACTTAAATATAGCGAAGGCTTGTTTTTCAACATCAGAATAATTCAGCTCAGCTCCTTGCATATTCGAGCTGAAGAAAGAAATTAGTGCTTCAATTTTTTGATCATTGAGCTGTGTTAAAACAGCAACATAGGATGTTTCAGTTGCCAAAGTATACAGAATAAAATATTTGGAAAAATTGGGAGTATTCAATGTAGGTGTATCAATTATTGACTTCTTGATTTCATCAAAGGCTTCTTTTTCTTTATATCCCCATTTGAATACCAATTTTTTCTTAATCATATTCTGCATAGGTAAAACAATTTGAGAAAAATCTAGAATGAATATTTTTACAAAATTAATCTGACCTCAAAATGATTGCATGGAATTTTTATTATGAGGTAAAGAAATATCATAAATTTCTTTAACTCTGTCAGGATTGATATATGTACCATATTTTGAAACAACAAACCCTAAGAGTTTTCCTTGATCGAGAGAAAATAAGGATTTCTTTGGGTTTAAGGAAATACCAAACCTTCTACATCTTTCAAATATTTGTTTCAAATCATGTAGATGATTGGATCTCTTCATTGAATAAATTGTTATGTCATCAAGATAAATAACAACTGATCTATTAATCACACCCTTAAATGCTATGCCCATGGCACTCTGGAAAGTAGCTCCTGCATTTACTAAACCAAAAGGCATTTTTTGATAAGCATAAGTTCCCCATTTGGTTCTGAAAGTGGTTTTCAACCTATCATCTGGATGTACTAGAATTTGATTATACCCTGAAAATCCATCAAGGAAGGACATGAGTTCAAAACCAACTACCTTTTGGAGAATTTACTCCATGGTTGGAAATGGGAAATTGTCTTCTTGACATGCCTTGTTTAAATTCCTGAAATCAATATGGATTCTAATATCGCCATTTTTCTTCCTGACAGGTACCATGTTGGAAACCCAATTGAAATGCCTTACAGGAAAAATTATTTTGGCTTTCAAAAGTTTGTTGAGTTTTGTTTTGATTTGATCCTCAAGATTTGGATGAATCTTTCTTAACTTCTATTGAACATGGTTAATATCAGATAGCATTGGAATTGTGTGTTGAATTACACAAGTATTATAAGTCTTTAAATCATCATAACTCCAAGCGAAGACATTTTTATATTTACTTAGAAGTTTAATAAAAGAAGATATTTCTTCTAGAGTTAAATTGCATCCTAAATTAACATTCTGAGGTTTAGAATCAGAGCTAAGATTAACTAATTCAAACTTCAAAGTTGAACTTTGAAGTTTAGCATTAGTAACTTTCTTGAATTTGTCTTTAATATCATAAAGATCCTCAAGTTTAAAAACAAATTTAGGGATCGGATTTTCATTAGTTCTTGAAGTAATTTGTAGATCATGATCATCTTCATCAATAATTTGTTCATCATATCATTTCTCAGAAGTTAAGAAATTCAAAATATCTTGATCATGGTATAATACTCTCCAGTTAGGAATATTATCTGGGACAGATGGACGAAAAATCAATTCTACTGAAAATCTATCAGGACTGCAATCTTCAGCAGGGAGGAATTTAGACGCAACATTAGCTAACAGATTAGCTGATGTGTTTTGATTTCTAGGAATAGAAGAGATATTAAATGCTAAAAATTGAGTTGTAAGTCCTGTACTAGGGTTTGATAATGTTTGAGATGTCCTGAAAGATAATGGATGGTATTCCTTACTTGTATTATAACAATTTCGGAATCTCCATACACTTTCAAGTATTTTACATTTAACCCTATGGCTTTATAAAGCCCTTGAATCAAGGCTTCATATTCAGCAGTATTATTAGTACACTCAAATTCTAATTTACATGATAACATGGTTTTCTCTCCTTCTGCATCAACTAGGATGCATCCTGCTCCTGCTCCATCACTAGATTTTGATCCATCAAAATATAATGACCAAAATAAAGTTCTATCTATGGGTTTATCTACAAAGGAATCAGAAATATTAACTATTCTAGAAGAATCAGATTGGGAAAAAATTTCAATTTGAGAAACAAAAGTTTTTATAGAAAATGATGAGTGTGGTACAGTAAAATTTCCAAGAAATGACTCGGCAGAATAACCTCCAAGAATATTATTGTTGAAAGCTACAGGTTCATTTGGTTGTTCAAATTCAGTTACAGTGTGTGTCATATGTTTTTCTCGCTCGACTTTGATTTGATTTGGTTTCCCTTTGTAGGGAAGCCACATATGTGAAAAATCGGTTGAGATATAGCCATTAAGTTTCGCAGACTAGTCTTTGCTTAAGACTAACCCATAGAATTCAGGAATATCTGCAATTAGAATATTAATTCTTTGGACAATCCTAGGATCGGAAGCCAGTTTGATGGTAACTGAATTTATTTCTCCAACAACTTCAACTTTAGAGCGATCCAATTGTACAATATGAACAACAGACTTATGCAGTTCAATATTCAATTTAGCACAGACTAAAGAAGGCATTATATTAGAAGATGATCCATAATCAATTAAACAATTATGTAAATTCTTATTGTAGATTTCATAAGTCAACAGAAATGGAGGTGTCTAATAATTTGATCTTTCTCCAATAAGAACAGTGTCGGTTGCATCTTCTTTGTCTGGTGGCTTACCAGTCCCTTTAGTTGCTTTAGCTACTATTCCACTTGGTAGAGGAGAAATAGGTGTAGCATTTAACTCTTTTAATAACATCTTTTGTTGATGTTTAAGTTTGATGAGTTCATGTAATGAGATGTTCGCTCTAGTATTTTTCATGTCCTCAACAATATTATAATCCATCGTATCTGATACCACCATAGTTTTGGATGATGAGGTGGGAGGATTGGGAGATGATGGTTGATTCTGAGTGGGTAAGGGAGAAGCTTTCTTTGTAGGGGTTTTATCTTTAGTACTCGGAGTTGTATTTTTCTTCTTCGGAACAGTTTGAACAGGTTTCGATGTAGATTTTCTCCTTGTACTCATAGGCATAGCTTCTTGTTCCATTTCACTATTTGAATTAGGGAGAATTAAATCCCACATTCCATTTAGTTCAGCTATTTCTCCTCTTTCATCTTATTCATCTGAGATTAGAGGAGTTTCTTCTTCTTCTTCATCTTCTGGTTCTGCATTGGAGATTGTATTGGGAGGTTTTTATTCAGCTTGATTTCTCTTGAAATTTCTAAATGATCTCTTTGTAGAAGTCTCTGCTACTTGCTTTTTGATCTCAACCATCTCATTAGACATGGTTTTAAGGACTTTCTGCAAACCTTCCATGTCATATGGATCTCTTGGTGTCTTTTTCTTGGAATCATCATTAAAATTGACTTTATTTGATTTCTTTTCCTCAATAGCATTTTTCTTATCTAGAGCAATCATTCATTTTTCAACTAAAATAGCTTCTTTCATATTCTCAGCTAAAGTCGGTTTTGCAGCTCTATCTACAAAAATTGCTATGTTTGAGGGCAAAGCATTAATGTACCATTCACTTCTAACTTGTTCACTAGGTTTAGATGTTGCAGGGATCTTACTCAAAAGTTTATTGAATCGAGAGTTAAAATCTTTAATGAGCTCCTTGGGTTGAGTCTTTAAATTGGAGAGATCATTAATTAGGGTAGCAATTGATCTATCATCTCCATATTTAGTTAAAAATTGCTCTTCAAACATATCCCAATTTGTGATCGAATCAAAAGGTAAGGAAAATTACTAGGATCCTGCTATTCCTTGCAAAGTATAGGGAAATAATCAGACTAAAACATCTTCATGCACTACTTGATTTAAATTTATAGCAAGCATAAAGTTATTGATATGTTCTTCCGCTTGTATACTAGTATCTGGACTAAAATTCGGGAGCCATTTTTCAGGATGATCAAGCAGATCATGCAAAGGTGCAGCCATATTCACAGCTCCTGGTCTGGTCCATGGTCTTTGTGCTGGTTGTGCCATTCTTGTGATGATGGTAGAAGAAATAGAAGTGATAACTGGTATATTAGTAGTAACAGTTGAAGTACTGGAAGAAACAGTAGATGTTTGAACAGATGTAGTTTGAGCAGATGAAGTTTGAGTAGATGAAGATGAGATTACTGCACTTTTCTGATTTGGAGCTTGGGAAACAGATGATTGAATATGCGGTGAAGAACTAGTACCACTTTTTGTTTTCGATGGAGTTTTTCTTGTTTTGACTCTACTAGGTATAGGAAATTCTTTTAGGGAAATTCCAAGTTTTTCACTCTGTGACCTAGTAAGAGGTCTGGAAGAAACAAACTACGAGGTGACACTGCCTTCAGATAATTCTGATTCTTCTAATGATAACGATAATCCTTGAATTTTATGAACTAAAGCTTCAACTTCAGTGGATTCAGGAGTTGGATTATCTGATTTATGTGAGACTTTGGTAGTGGGTGTTTGAATACTTTTATCAATTTCTTCTCTTGTGATTTGAGATTGGAAGAAATTGAAGGTGATGAGGGTAATGTGCTCTTAGAATGGCTTTCAGATTTGGATTTATCTGTCATTCATGGCTTTGTCCCTCCTTATAGCACCAAATATGGTGAAGCCTCAAAAATTTTTGCTTCAAACATTGGGGGATAACCACCCGGTCGGGACCTTAGGACAACTCCTTTTCCGTTTGGTGTGATGGCTCTGACTGGATTTAGAGGACCAGTTTCCTAGTAATTTAAATGGGTTGGTAATGGAATGATTGGATGGAGGGAAAAATGGGACTAAATGACTGAAATGAAACTATTTAAACTAACTTAAAACTAATAAAATAATTCTAATACTAACCCAGGCATCAAAAGTGAATACAACATTAAATTGTTTCAATTAACCAATAACCATGAAAATGTATTATAACTTAATTGAAATATGCAGTAACAAATAAAGATAACTCTGTTTAAGAAATTAAATAGAGTTATAATAACATATTGCATTCATCATCATATATCGCTTGCATATACTATAAAAGATAAATATTTCTAAAACACTCAGAAATGATATGTATAAAGAAATATTGTAAAGTGAGTACACATAAACGATAGAAATTTAAAAGAGAATATCATATAACATAAGAAACTAACAATGAATAGATAGAAATACCATATCCATATCGATATTTTCCAATGCAATTTGATATCCAAATCTAGCAACTTCAATGTAAAATCAACTCCAAGATACTGAAATGCAATTCTTAAAGACAATTTCGCAGAGAATCACCAAATGTGATCCTTTATAAAAATATAGGAGTCAATGGAGTACAGAAATGTAATCTCCAAGTCAAAATATTACAAATTCAGGACCCCTTTCTAAATGCATGAAAGGGGTTTAAATAGGTACTTAACAAAAATAACTAAAACTATTCCTACAATCTATCTAAATTAAAAAATATATATATATATATATATATATATATATATATATATATATATATATATATATATATATATATATCTAGAACAAAAATGCAATCTTTGAGGTGAACCGACTCATTGATTATCTGCTGCGTTTGATGTGCCCAGATGGCATATTTTGAGCATTTCCTTCACTTCTTCAGGATGACTAAGCTTTGAGTGCAACCGCCCTGTATATGTGGCATCAGAGAATTCAGGAATGATGCAATCGATAGCATTTGAAAGAAATTTTATTGCTGTCTGTTGACTATGTGGCTTGATAAGATAGATCCACATTGTATCCCATGATATTCCTTGTAGTTGGCCAATTTTCTGATTTTTATTTATTATCTCTTGTTTCCATTTGTGATTAGTTTATTTTATCCTAGGTAATTGTCCGAGAGTACAATCTGCAATTAAATTGATTGCATATAGATTATCATTCACCAGTTGTGTTACATTGTTCATTATGATTTTAGCTCTGGATGTAGCTCTTTCTACTTTGATGAAACGTTGTTTCCATTCTGAAAAAATAATTGCTTTATGTCTCTGCATAATCTTGGGAAGATTTGCTTTTCTTCCTGATTCCGAGTCTTGCCATAAAAGAAATTCAGAGATCTTTTCATCAGCTTCATCAAATTCAATTTTAAGAGTGACTCCTTCATCTACCAAGGAAGATGTTAATTCACATAGGGATTCTGCTTCTGCAATCTTTAGACAAAATTCATTTAATTGTTGAGACAATGACTTTTTTGTCTCCAGGGCTTCATTTTTGAATTGATCCAGACTAGGATAATTCTTAAACTTGTCTAATTTAGATTGAAACATCTTCTCTTGCTCAATCCTTGAAGTCTGCTCAAATTGTAGAAGAGCCTGTAAATTCGCTATTTCTTGATTTAGCTACTGTTGTTTTTCTAATGTCTGCTGATCGATATTTTCCTTTTCAACAGCAAGATGCTCTTCTAATTGTTTAGATTTGAGCTCTCCATCCCGCAATAGCTATTCTAACTGAATGATTTTTTGTTGATTCTCTGTAACCTGTTCTTCTAACATGGCTATTTGCACATCCTTTTGCTTCATTAACTGTGTAACTTCAGAGGCTTTGTCTATAGTAGCAACACTATAGGCACCTGCATAATGGGATAATTTGGTGAGGTCCTCAGATGGATTCACCTCAATATTCTTATAAAAAATATTCATGAATTCCGCCTGTGATGTCAAAAGTGCATCTTGATTAGTTCTCCTCCTTTTCCTTTGTTTTCTCACAATAGCCCTATTTTTAGGACTGTAAAATATATCGAGAGGGGGAATTTCTTGTATCTTTAACATGATCTCACATGTGGGATTTTCAGGGATGATTTCTATATCCTGGTCTTTTGGATCATCAACTTGGTGAGTGTTCTTTTGTCCTATTTGCTGAGCAAATTGTTCATATTGGCTCAGCAAATGAGGAGAAACAATAATTTTAGTAGCTTCTTCTCCTCCAAGTTGAGAATTTGAACTGTTGTTTATATTACCCTTTGGTGCCTGTTCAGTATTCTTACTGTCTGTGCCTCCCTTTTCAGTACGCATATTGGCATCAGTATCTGTGCTTTCTTTTCTTGCCTGGGCCGAAGACTGTTGTACATAAATCTTAGCAACTGTTTCTGTCTTTTCAGTAATAACTTTGCTGTTAATATCTTTCTTTTGTATAACAGGATTAGTTCCTGTTACTTCTTTACCAGATGTATTCCCTGTTTCTCTCTGTTGTGATTCATATTCCTGTGTAGAAACTCTCAACTAATCTACAGGAATTTTAAGTAACCTATGACTTCTAAATAACAAAAATTTATTCATTTCTTCGGCCTGAAGTGTGGACTTGGCCAAATCAAAAACTTGGGACATTTTATCTAGAGAAACAAATAAATCATCAAAGATATTTGGTTCATGTTCGAATCGAGAAATCGAAATAGAAGTAGTAAAATCATATGCCACCTTCCTAGGATCATATTGCCTTCCTGGGATTGTTGAAAGCTTGAGATCGGTTAACTTAACAACTTCTTTTTCAGCATGGAAAAAATTTCTGAGAGTATAGTCACCACATTTAAAAGGAAAAGTAGGCCAGATAAGCTTCTTGCTTTTCTTCAAAGTTCTAGACATGCCTTCTACTGTCAGCTGATAAGAAATTTCCTGTGCTAACAGTTTGTCTGGAACATACAAAGGAAGGATGTGCGGTTCTACAATACTTCCAAAAACTCTGACATATGTGAAATTTTCCTCCCCGAACCAATCTCCAATAGAGGACAAATCAACTCTAGCTTTGTCGGAAAGTCTAGGAGGCAATCGGCCAAAAATGATTTGATAAATCGAAATAAGAAAACCATGACAAACTCTGTAAACATGAATTTTGAAATGCCCCTTCCATAAGAACTTGTGATATATATGAATTGGAATAGGTTCTTTAGGAGTCCATTTCCATCCTAATAAGGGGAATTCAGAATTGAAATAAAGGGCATCTAGGATATAAGCACACAAATAAAAAGGAGTGGAATTTCCTGAATTTTTGTCTTTCCTGTACTCAAGAATTATGTTGGCTATCTTATCAGATAGAATGACAGCCCAATCCATTATCTCAGAACTAACAACAGAATGTATTAATGGAGCCATTTGAATGGAAAACCTAGCTGAGTTATCATTTCCAAACAATCTACACATCATTTTTGTGGCATAACAATATGGAGGCAAAAGAGACTCCACAGAGTACATACCTGATGCCTCGTGTCTGTGCTTTTCAGGAGCCCTTCTCCATTCTCTAATTGGTTCTGACTAATTTTCGTTATTCGCAGCAAATTCTTTGATAAAATCTTTGTTATAAATATTCGGTGGGTCTATAATGTGGTACATCGCTTTGATGTCTTCTGGTCTGAATGACCCAAAGATTGCTCCAGATGCAGAAACAAAAGTTCTGTCTTTGATAGCCACATTATCAATCACCCATCTAATAACATCATAATATGGGAAAATTTTTGCCCGAGTTGCAACTCGGTGCATAAATGAGTTTGCTAATGCACCAAGAGGATTTTCAGAATCAAAGTCTAAGTCGGCTTCGTCAGGAACTGTGGCCTTAGCTTCAAAAAATCTAGGGTTTTCCTTTTCTAGTAAGTTGTATACATTTTCCCATGTCATTTTACCAAGTCCCTAGCATGAGGTATCTGTAACCAGCTTAAGCTTTGCTGGTTTCTCTTTAGGTGGCATAGTAATCATAGGAGCTTTTGCAGCAATGGCGGTTTTCAATTTCCTAAATCTCTTCGACATTTCAGTATTGGGCAGTGTTTCTCTTGTTCTGCGAATGGAAAAATTGGATGTTCTATTTTTCTACAACAAAGAAAATCTTTCAGCCAGAGTGAAGACGTAATAATTAAAACAACTATACAAAAGGATTATTCACTGATTTGTATTTATTATATCCGTGGTTTAAAACTTAAATGCCCTCTAGGGAGTCACACTCATGTATTCAATAAAAAAACAAATCATCTTTATTTATTTGTTTGATTTGTGAATTAATGTCAACGTACAATCAGAGATTTGGCATATTTAAAAATAAGTGTAAGTACATTACCTTTTAAATCTTTGAAACACGATGAATAATAATATATGAATATTTAAATTTTATTCGCATCTTGATTTGTTTGAAAGGAAAATGAAATAAAACTTATGCCAGATTCCAATTGCGAAGATCGCATCGAAGATTTTTAAATGAAATGAACCGTTTAAAAGCTTCTCTGATAATGCGATTGCGATGAGGTGGGGTCTGCCGCATCGGAGTCTTTCAACCACATGAATATATTGTTTTAATTCTTCCGAAATGTGATTGCGATGAATCGCATCTCATCGGAATTATGCAAAAGAAACATAACACTTTAAAGTTTATCTGAAATGAAATTGCGACTGAGCGCGATCGCATCGGAGTTTTACAAAGTGAAATTAGAATTTAAAGTATTCTCCGATTTTCTGATTTGCGATTACTGTTCATATCGAACATTGTTAAATATAAATATTTCATATAATATTTTCGATATGATTTAAAGCTTTATTTCTCATCGGATTGGAAAGTTTTTAAAAGGTTGTACACTTTTTAAATAAAAATAAGTGATATGTCCTTTTATCAATGAATCTTTTATTTCTATCTAGAAATAAAGATAAAAAGGGGACCTATTTCTAAATGGAATTTATTCTAAAATTTGAAAATGGGGAGGCTTGTTGTACAGTACAACACATGGACATGCAAATCAAGAACACTCACCAATAGAAGATCCAAATTTATCGGGTTTTCAAGGCTGGTCAACTCCTGCACCAAGGCAAGTGGCTCACGAGGGACCAAGTTCAACAGAAGTTTCCTCATCTCATGGAGGAACTCAACACAATGGGGACCATTTCTTCTTAAGGGGGGAGGAATGATCCAGGTAGATATTGGTGGCCACCCACCTATTACACTTGAGGCCCCACCATTGTCTCTTTTAGTTTTTCAGTTTCAACACAACTTACTATTTTTAGCAATTTTTCGGGTCCTAAACTTCCAGAGCCATTTTGAGGCCCTAAACGACATTTTTTGGGCATAATTTTTCTAGAAAATATGATTCCATTTTGAAATATATGTTTATAGTTGGTATTTTTAGTCCTCGAATATATCTTTATAATGATGTATCATGTGCGTCAAACGGAGATAGTATGTCAAAGTCACGACCCCAGGAAATTGATGTACCAATTTATCCCAACGGGGCCCATATTCTGGCATTTCATCTCCTAGGGTTAAGTTTTTGGATTTTTAGAGTTTTCTAGTGTTCCTGAATAATATATAGGCCTTCGAGCTCATTGTAACATAGAGTTCAGAGGCCCGTAGCCACCACATATCTTCTCAGAGATAAACTACCAATGCCCTAGTTAGTTTATTTTCACTATTTGTAAGCGAATTTCAGTTCTTTTACATTAATGAAATGAAGTTTTATTTCTGATGCATATTTGTATTAATGTTTATATGTGTATTCTATTTCATTCATGCATAAATCCATATCAAGGGATCAAGGACACCGATGAGTTTCATCTGTTACAATACAATTATCATGACATTTGGATGCTAAGGGGGGCATACCCATAATCAACTCATAAGAAAACATAACATGTGTAATGATCAGGAGATGCATTAATAGATATAAATAATGGACTCATGATTGGATGACTTTCTATATGATCATGACCATCATACATAGTGATCTTCGTATGACTCCTGAAATCACAACCCGAATAAATGAAACTAGATATGGGGTATTCTATCACGTTCACATGACCAACTAATGTACGAGTCTAACCATGTGAATGAATGAGCTAGAGTATAACATGGTAGACACCATCTGATTACCATACGATGATGTCAGCCATTAGAAAACACTAGAGAACCCATCGATGATGTTAATGGCTCTCAAGGTACTGTGGTACAAGCAGTATGCTGTGAATAGATGAGCTGATGTCGAAAACTGCACATAATACTCTATTTAAAGAGAACTGATGTAAATATATCTCTAAGAGCGAGGAAACTTGCCATTGATGTATGAAAGAACTGAGGCACCAAGCATTGTTCCTAAGTTAACTTCCTGGATGATGTGCTGATGTCGATAGGAAGCGGCTCGTCACAAGAGGGCCTTGACGTATTCCCCATAAACGACACAAAACATGTATCATGATTGATATAGAATGATCAAAATGATTTTGATATGGAATTGGATCAGGAAAGGAAGACATGAAATGAAGGCTTAAGATTATTGTAGCAGAGACCAAATGAAGGACTTCTCTTGAACACATAACAACACTGAATAGAGTTGGAAACATTGACCCAAAGCCAAAATGAAGGCTCTGAAAATAGTACGATAATGAAAAGACAAGAATATTACCCAACCCAATAGCCACAGAGATGAAGTGGAAAGTGTCGTGTTCAAGAGTGAATCACTTCCATTTAGAAAAATGGAATACCCTATCTTCCCAATTTCCCAAACCATAATAGTCAATACCTCTTTATATTTTAACAAGCTTGAGGAGGATAACATATGCTTTATCTGTAAGTTCATCCTTCAGATGAATCCCACCATGCAATTTTAACGAACCCTAAGAAGGAGTGGTTTGATATTGTCATGTTTGACAAGTCCATCATTTTTTGTTGTTTTAACAAGTCCAACGAAGGTAAAACTCAACATCTTTTTCATGTTTGGAGAGTTTGAAAAAGTGGTGCAAAAGAAAAATCCACGTGTCCCTTTTCATAGATAGTCTTTAAGTCCGAAAAGTTAGAGAAAAATACTCAAGAGAACCTCTTAGCCATGTTCGACTAAGTTATTCATGTTTCGTAGTTAGTCTATCTCAGTCTGAAATAGGGTTAAACTTGTACTGAGTAGATATCTTTTCATTTACTTTTACGAGCTCAAAAGAACAAGTGATCGGAAATATTTTCATATTTTGGGAGTCTGAAAAGAGCTGAAAGAAGACTCCACCTGGAGGAACGAGTGGTATAAAGGGTAGCATCTGGTTTCGGTCATGATGGAACTTCTCAAAACATGAAAAGTTTAAGAGGCTAGCTAATAAGACGACTCATCGCAGCGGTTCCTCAGGAAAGGGTAAAAACCAAGTGAAAGTGTATGATCGACCAAGCAGATGGTGATGATGGAATTAATAAAACAAGGCTCATCTCACATAAACATGCTAATAAAAATGAAAATCACAAGAGGTAGGATGAAAATGGTTTCATTTTTACACAATCTTGAAACATGTGAAACTATTCTTGAGAATACTCGAAGATGGTTTCATTTTTTCACAAGCCTGAAACATGAGAAGAATTGTGCTTGAGAGTGGTTTAATTTTTACACAAGCTTGAAATAGAGAAAAAAATTGCTTGCAATAAGTTTTTATTCCCCAAGATAATGACTCAATCTGAGGTACATGCCTCCAAAACTTCATTTCATTCACCTAAGTATATTATCGGTGGCTGATAGATGGATGGAATGAAGGTTCATTTACGAGATCAAGTGAAATAATCGACTGGATATTTATGAGATCTAATCAAAGAATCAAATTGAAAGGGAATGTGTTTCATTTTTTAATGAGATTGACATAGGAAAAGAACTATGCTCACAAACTTGAGTCGCCAATTTGTTATATGGGATTTACGATTGTGGAAAAAGGTATCTCCCCTAGGTTTAGTGGTCAACCTAGAATAACAGATAGATAAGGAATCCAATTATTTTTCTTAAAGTAAGTAGATGATTGAGTGAGGCCTACTTGAAATCTGTCGCATGATTTTCTCCTTCTTTAGATTGTAAGCTCCAATTACAGCTATGATTTCCAAAACTAGATCTTGCATAGTCAAATAGCACAATCCAAGAAAATATGAGATGTATAAAGTATCATCTAAATACTCTAGTATTCAATAGATCAACTTGGTATCGAAATAAGTGAAATAACATCACATATAGGAAAACAAAGAATTGTTTTCATTAATATAAATGGAAGGATATTACAACCATAAGTGGAAGTTGATCTTGTAGAAGAGCTCCTTCAAGTTTTTAACTCGTCCTTTCCTTATCAAAATATGCATCACCAGTCACCCTATGCATGAGATAATAACTACTTACTGTAGTAGCATAAGGTAAAAATCACTCTCCAAAGCCAACCATTACCTCTACCATATGCAAGGGTAAATATATAGGAGAGAGGGGTAATGTTGGGGTTCTTATCCAATTACCATTCTAGGGCTTTAGATACACCTTTGATGGAGGGATAGGATCAAAGGATAAGTGGTGAAAACTCCAAATTAGGGTAGGATAGGATCTGAATGTTAATGCAAGGCAAGTAGTTGAAAAAAATTCTTGAAACTCCTAGAAGGTGAATCTTCCAGAATCCAGATCATTCTCCCAAAATTCTAGAACCAATGCAGGTGCAAAGGAGGGAAACCTGCTGGCGACCAACACTGGCCAGATTGGAGCAACCTATAGGTGAACACACCCCAGTAGGATTGTAGGGAGAGTTGGTCCTAAAAATTGCTTAGATAGGGAAGTTTAGGGTTGAAATTCTGAGGGATGAAAGGTACATTCTTAGGGCTTTGTGCAAGATGATGAAAAGGGGAATATGATGTTGATTGATCCCATTAGGAGGCTCACTTTGATTGGATGTGAAAAATGGCCTATAACACCAGTTAAAGTGGGTAAATGTGTGAAGGGTGGGTTATATGGTGGTATCAAATCCAATTTTTCATTATCTTTGGGTGGCATATGATACCACAAAGTGGTATCATATCTCTCAAGTTCAAACACTTGGACTGGATGGGAGGAATTTGTTTTTCATGAATGCATTTTAGTTGTATATGTGATTGTTATGCATGCACTATGATATTCATTGTTTCAATTTGTGTCAACATGATTCTAATTTGTTAATTGAGATATAGTGGGAGAAGTAGATTATCAAGTCGAGGTTGCAACACTAGGCCTCGAGGTAACAGAAGATCATCATAAAGGTTTGTATGTTGGGAATGAAGCTATGTTGGTTAATGGTTCTTATAAGCATTATAATTATATCCATGCATATCATTCTATTGTAGTTATAGTTACATGCAAGGTAGATGCTAGTTGATCAGTGCAGTCATATGCACGTGTCTCGGTTAGTCATGAATGATAGTAACTTGTTATTGTATGCATTGAAGTTATACAAATGATGAATATGGTCATCGTATTTAATATCTTGATGTTATGTGGATCATGCTAATCTAGATTGGTCTGTGTAGATGGTTATGGTTATGATATTCAGGTATGAGTTGATATATTTGTGATATTATTTCATACTAATATGGGCTGAATTTTGAAAATGTGATAGCCTCCCTTGAGATACAATGAGATATGAGTTTGATTATGTTGTCTATTTGATTTATCTAACATTGTATGTTTAGAGGTTGTTTGAATTTTTTATTAATTGCATGATATGAATATTTTTATGTAATATTACATGAAGGAATGATCTTCTTTTAAGATGGTTGTACTAACAAAATATGTGTTAAGACAACTGATATGAAATTGAGTGTGAGTGGGTGGTATTTTTAGTATTATGAATATGGCTATGAGTTTATTATGACATGGTTTTTAGTCCTAGTAAAGGTTTATTTCAAACTAATAGAAATGATGTCATGATATTTGGAATGTGTGAGAAGTTGTAGGGAAACATGCTTGGTAATACTATGACAAGATAACATTTTATTTGTTTATATAACTAACAGTTGGGTGATGTGATAACACATAATGAGAATCAATTGTAGCATGGAAAATGGGCAAAAGAAAGAAATTAGGTGGGAATCCATTTGGCTATGTTTGGAAACCACAATTCCAAAAGAATGAGTGCTTTGCATACAAGAAGTCTTCTTAACCTTGATTTTGTTTGACATTATGTGTATATGTGCTATATTCGAACATGTATTTTACATGTATAATAGTTCGTTTCTAGTTGTATTTGGATCTGGCAAGGGAATTGGAGTCCCTAAGAGATGGCATGGATGTGTTCTGTTACAAGGAAACATGCTTGGCACAAGAAGGTAAGGCAAAAAGTTTATTGTTATGTTTATTTATTCAATGAAAATTATGTGTTTATGGAAATGTGATGCATGGGATTGCATGGAAAAAGAGACTAACATGAAATATTGGAGAAGGCTTAGGTTGAGCTCTTCCATGGAACCATTGGGAACCCATGGGGTTGAGTCATGGTGTTTTTTTCTAGTTTTATGATTTTGGTGTTTTTTGATTTGTTTGCATTTGATTTCTATTTTTTATTGTGTCAGGTGCATGACCATGCCACTTTTTTTGTGGTGTTGTATGTATATTGGTTTTTCATGGTTTTTCTTCTTGGTTTCCTTTGGTTCTTGCCTTTTATGTTTTGAGGGTCTCGGGATTGGTTGTGAAGGAGGAAGTTAATGGAACTCGAAGAGGGCTGAATGAAACCTAATAGGTAATGTAACACCGAATGAATCTCAATGCATGTATAAGGGGAATTTAAGTCAAGATTATGACAACCGGTTGGATTAGTTGGGTCCATTAGTGAAAATGGACGATGGCAGGACAATTAAGAGAAAAGTAACTAGAAAAGGCAAGGTTCATGGATTTTAGGCATCAAATGCCTTGGCTTTGTTTGGAATTGTTGTTATCAATGTAGTGCATGTTGTGCATGGATATATGGAGTTATCTTAACCTTATCCTTATTATATCTGGTAATTATGTTGTCGTTATGATTATGATGATGTCTATATATGTATACATGTATGTACATATGTTGTTGTCTGATGGGATCATGATAGTTTTATGCTAATGTTTATATGAATATGTGTATGTATATATGCTGTTGTGTAACAAGGTCGTCAAAGATCATTCATGTGGAGGAATGATTTCTTATGCAGGTGAATGGCATACAAAGGTTCCTCATCTTATGAGGAATCAAGTGGGAAGAATGGTCCTAACAGATTTATGAGGAATCAAGTGGGAAGAGTGGTCCTAACAGATTTATGAGGTTAGTATCACGTGGATATGAATTTCTATTGTGTGATTATACTATGTCTATGTATATGTTATGTACATGTAATGTTAAGGGATATATCAACAGAAGGAAGCAGTGTGATCTGTGACAATTTGGAGCAAACATGAATAGTTGAAAGACACTACAAGAAAGGTTTCTTGGTAGAGTCAATGTGGTCTTTAGATGTGAAATAATATTGTTATATATATGTTCTATATGTCATATATGCAGTGATATGTATAGATGGTGTTGTGTACATGTTGTATAATGGTGCTATGTACATATGGTGTTGTGTACGTGTTGTATATGCGGTGCTATGTACATATGGTGTTGTGTAGATGTTGGATATGCGGTGTTGTGTACATATTGTGCTGTGTGCATGTTGTATATGTGGTGTTGTGTACATATGGTTCTATGTACATGTCGCATATGCAGTGTTGTGTACATATGGTTCTATGTACATGTTGTATATGCAATGATGTGTACATATGGTGTTGTGTGCATGTTATACATGTGATGCTATGTAAATGTGGTGTTATGTGCAAGATTGTACATGTGTTGTTGTGTGCATGTGGTGTCGTGTAGATGTTGTACATGGGGTGCTCTATGCAGGTGGTGGTGTGTACATGTCGTGCATGTGGTGTTGTGTACATGCTGTGTAGGTGTTGTTGTGTACATGTCATGCAAGTGGTGTTATGTACACGTTATGCAAGTGGTGTTGTGTACACTTTATGCAGGTGGAATTGTGTACATGTGGTATTGTGCACACATCGTACATGTTGTGTTGTGTACATGTGGTATTATGTTATGTGTATTGTGTAGTCGTTGTATCATGACATGTGTATCCATTGTGTTGTACTCTATGTATATATATGTACTGTGTTATACACGAGGTGTAGGTGTATGTGTTGTGTTGTACACCGGGTGTAGGTGTATTTGTTGTGTTCTACATTAGGTGTAAGTGTATATGTTATTTTTTATGTTGGGTGTGGGTGCATGTATTTTGTGGTTTTGTACACTGAGTGTGGGTATATGTTTTTATGTTTTTATGTGAACTATGTGTATGTGTATATGACTAAAGAGAAAATAAGTATTGGGTGATTTCCGGATGTGGAGATTGATCCGATGTGTGTATAGAAATGAAAAGGGACAAAGGTAGAAGTAAAGGATCGGTTGAAGGATAATTATCCATATTTTATTTCAGTTTTATTATGGATGTGATCTATGACTCTGATTTATGATGATTACATGTGATTTATGATGGTTTATGATGGTTACATGTGATCTATGATTTTTATTATGATGGTTACATTTTGACCTAACCAGATGTGACATGTTTATACATGATGATTTGATCAAACAACTAGTTTGACTTGTTGTGATAGTAAGTAAACACGATTCCAAGCACACCCTATTAACATGCCATCAATGAGGTACAGTTTAAATTTATTTCAATTCCTTTTTAGTTTAATGGAAATTATGTGCTTGTTACAGGAAAGAATGGAAATTTCCCAGTTTGGGTGAATTGAAACTGACTATAAGAATATCAATAGCAACAGTGAAAGGAATTGGAGTATGAAACAATATGTTGGTAAAGCACTTCAGGAGTAGGACCATTGTGGGACATTGGTACCCAATAGTATCCATTGATTTCCATGAGCATGATATGACTAGTATGATGGTTTTGAGGCATGGATATGCCTTGGCTTTTGGAACTTCCAATGCGAGGAAACCTTTCCAAGGGATATATCACCTGGGAAAGGGGATTTTGAGGAACTTGGACGGTGAATGAATGCATGGAAGGGAGTGATTGGATCACTTGAGGGACTGTGTAGAAAATAAGGGAAGGCCAAGAGATGGATTTGTTTTGGTCATTAACATTTCCAAATGGAATTAGATGCACATTGGGAGTGTGCCCTGGAACAATGAGCCGATAACTGTTAACTGAGGGAACAATTAATGCAAGGATTGTAATGTTGGACTTTGGATGCAGGTTTGACTTTGGTAGTGGATTATGGACTTCTTGGGAAGGAGGTGAATCCTGGTATTAATTTTGAGGGTGGAGATGTGAGCCTCTAGATTCCCTTTTTATGGATGCAGACATCATATCCTTTTATTTTCTGGTTAGATAAAATGTCCATATGTTTATATGTGTATATTATTGTAAATATTTAATCAAGATGGATTTATATAGATCCATATAAAGTATGGTTATTTTTCGGTTGAATAAAATTTGGTTGTTATTGTAAATACCGTAACGAGTTGTCTTATAAAGCTCCAGTAAAAAGTATGATTGCATGTTTTCAACAACGGTTATTGCGAATACTACAATGAGTTGGATTGTAAAGCTCCATAGGAATTATGTTTTGTTTTCATTGGTTTTTTGTTTATAGGTGTCATAAAAAACTGAGGACGGTGTTCCCCTAAGGGGGAGGGGTCTATAACAATAGCAGGTTAAAAGTTCATGTAATAAAGTTAATAAAATAAAAATAGGAACAAGGTCACCTGACGTATTCCAAGCTGAATGTTGGGCGAAACATCCTAGTGGGTGTTTATTTCAGTTTATTATGGCTAAGGAAATTGGCAAAGGAATTGGAAAAGGCTTTGAAAAGGAAAAGAGGCATTGATTGGAATTTTAGTTATGAAAATAAAGGAAAATGGGAGAAAAGGGAGATGCAGGGTCACAAAAGTACAAGAGGAGGAAAATGAAGAAAATAGAGGCATCAATGATAAAAAGGCTTTTGAGGATCAGCTCATGGCTTTTTCCAGTCTAAAATTTTATCAATTTTAGCTTTTAGCTCTATCTCTTTATTCTCTCTCTCTCATACTCTTGCACACTTGGATCATTCTTGGAGCACTCTAGAATTGGAGAAAGGAAGGAAAAGGAAGAAAAAGAATGAAAAGGAAAGAAAATATCAAGAAAGGAAGAGTTGGATCAAATGGCTATATCAGGATTACGTGCATGTATCGAGTTGCATGTCTGATTTCCTTGCTAGTTTTGGAATTTATAGTACATGCATGCGTGTATGTGGTTCTCGTGTTGTCATTGACATATGTTTTGCTAGGTGTGACGGTGGTTTCATCCTTGCCTTGACATTTCCATATAGCCATGGTGTGATGGGGTTCTTTTACTTAGTTGAGCTTTGGATTGTAGGATGGTTTTGGAACTGGGTTAGGTTGTCACAGGATGATTCTTAAGGGCCTAGAAGTCCCTTGACCGGCAATGGTGGTATATGCGATAAAGCTTGAGGGTGGAGATGGGACAATTCCTCAAGGTATTGGTGAAGAAATATGGAGGAATCCAAGCTTGTTAGGGCCTAATGATCCCTTGACTGGTTTTCCTGAAATTGCGATAAAGCTTGATAGTGTATGTTTCTTTGTTTGGGCCTAGAAATCCCTTGACCGATTTTGGTGGGATTGCAGAAAATCCTGGTTGTGTTGGTGCTTTCTTTGGGCCTAGGAGTTGCTTTAACGGTTTTGGTGGGATTGCGGTAAATCCCGAGGAAGCCTAGTTGTTTTGTTGTGAGTCCCACAATCATGTTTAGAATATGGCACATGGGTGATTGGCTAAAAAAAATTTTGGTTCAGCTAAATCGATGGTTGGGTGGTATGTGGAAGTCCCTAACTTGGTTGGATTTTTCATATGTTAATAAGATCCATTTTACTCTTGTATTTTATGAGAAAATGTACTTGTTATGATGTGATTTGATGGTTGTTCTATCATTGTTCTTTATCTGGTTATATGCTGGTTATAAGCATAATTTTATGAAATATTTCATTTATGGCTCTTGTCATGTTTTCATTGGAAAATGAATGGTTATTTAATGCAAGACCTAATTGATGTTATTACAGCTATACTGAGAGGGAATTATAACTTATAGATTAATGTTAGATAAGTATTAGAACCTTATGTTTAAATATGCATTCATGACCTGTAGATTACATGTTCACCATATGTTTGAAGAAATGACTGCCATGGTTAGGCTTGGTTAGGTCAAGTTATTGACTAGGTTTTGTGTTAAAGGCTTGTCTTTGTATCATTGATTGTTCTAGAAAGTCTCACCAAGTTATCGGCAGTGGTATGGAGACTAACCCTAAAAAGGTGGCTTAGATTCTGTGGTTGCAGTCACAAAACTAGTAAAATGGGATTGCAATTGCTACATTGCAGGATTATGCATGCGACTGGAGGCCTACAGTCAAAATTATGCAGTGTTATACTTGCGTCTGGGAGTTTGTATCACTGTAAAAGAAATTTACCTTAGGTTTTAGGCACCTGGAGGGGTGTTTTAACTCTTTGGGGTATTGTAGCTCCTAAGGAAGGCTAGTAAAGTTATGGTTTGTCAATTCCACTTCCTTAATTGTAATTAGGAGGTTGAGTTATGTCATAGTAGCCCTGAACTCATGTTTACCTTGACATCCCAGTGAAAATGGGTAAATTTGGGAGGTGTGGTTACACTGCATAAGTATAGAAGAGTGGTATTATATAATTCTGCTCTTTCTCTATTTTTCTGTGCATGTCCCCAACAAGGTTGGGGTACAAGGAGTTAGGGCTTGAACTAGTTGAACCTTTGGAATACTAGCCTCGCAAACCTTGATGACCTACCATGGTGGAAGAAAATAAATACGAGAGAGTGGGATATCTATTCAAAATATTGCTTGAAAAGGCCCTCGAGTGACAAAGAAACTCTATGATGGAAAATGTTTCCCAGATCCTTCAGTGGATACCCATAGACAAATCATTTTCATCCAATAGCCACCCTAGAGGTGCCACTCCCTTTAAGGTAAAAGTCAATTTTGAAATTCCCATATTTTAAAGCTAGATAATTGGAAATGTCACAGATGAATGGTTAAATAAATTGGAAGGATTTTGAGATGGAGAGCTCAGAATGTCCACAGTATTCATTTTTCCATCTATGTTTCAAGTATAGAACAAGACTCATCTTTAGGACCAAGCCTACCAAGAAGAGAGGAAAAAAATGTATATAAATATAGGGAAGAAAGAATGGAGAGAATTAGAGGAAGGGAAGAGTTGACCAACATAATATAAGATTATTCAATAAGCTGTAATTTTTATCGTTGGACCTCGTGGAAATCACAAGTGGTACCCGATGGGTGGTGGGTCCACCTATGGCAACCCACCGACATGTTAATATATATATATATATATATATATATATATATATATATATGTGTGTGTGTGTGTGTGTGTGTGTGTGTGTGTGTGTGTAATTATGTTGTTGGGGGTGGCGACTCACCAGCCCATTTTTTTTCTTTTTCTTTTTTTCTTTTATATATAATGGTTAAAATTTACCCGTCGGTTTATAAGGGTTATTGGACAAATTAAGGAGGAAATTTTTTTTCCTTTTCTGACGTCATTTTCTGTGTACTATCCCTTCACCAATTTGTTCCCTCGTTAGTGACTGACACTTGGTCAAGTCTGACCAAAAATTTGATGAGCTATAACTTGAGCATACAAACTCCGATTTGAGTGGCGTTCGCACTGTTGGAATTAGGGTGACACACACTATGATATGGTCATTGTTTCACTTCCATATGATGGATTTTATTTTTGATATATTTTCAAGGCTAATTCTATTTCTGGATCCAACTGGATCATTTCTACCCAATAATGAAATAAATACAAAGGTGCTCCATGTCTCCCCGTCATGAATTCCTCTTCTTCTTGTCAAGAGTGATGTCCTCTAGTAGCTTTTCCAAGTATTCAGGTGAAAATTCGTCCACTATAGGAACCTATCCAACCTCTTCGGAGTCCATGATGAAAGGAGACTCATAAAGCTTCAAATTTTCAACATTCACCACTGAGTACATCTCATAAATGCTGGCATATCGAGATGAAAATGATTGTCTCCAATATTATCTAATATGGTTAATGGGCCATATCATATTGGTCACAACTTCTTTCCCTCCCCTTTCATTTTGTCTTTGTTGATGTGGAGCCACACTTTGTCTCCAACTTGGAATTGGTGATCGACTCGATGTTTGTCATGTCGAGATTTGTATCGAGCTTTAATTTTCTCCAGCTTCTTCTACACTTCCTGTTAAATCATCTGAATCCACTGAATGAACTTCTGCTCTTTTCTCTGTCATATTTCCCACTGGAATCTTCATTTGTCCCAAATACCATGTCTAAGGGATCCTTTGGAAAATAGCCAAAGAATATTTCAAATGGTGAGATCTAAGTGGATTCATGCACTTCCCGGTTGTATGCAGGTTGTACATAAGAAAGTTTCTCATCCCACAACTTTGGATGCTTGCCACAATAGCCTCCGAGTAAGTGTACCACTGTGCGGTTGAAAACCTCTCTTTTTCCATAGGTATGTAGATTGAATGTTGTGCTCCTATTCAAATTGGTTTCCATCATTCTTCAAAATTTTTTCCAAAACTCTCCAAGAAAGAGAGAGTCTCGATCAGACACAATGGATGTGGGCAGCCCAAAGTGGACCCATACAAATTGGAAGAAGAGATGAGTAGTCTGCTATGTAGTGATCTGCCTTTTACAGGGAGTTAATACACACATTTTACTAAATCGATCCACAATGACATACAAATAGGAATGACCTCTCTTAGACAAAGGAAAACCACCTACAAAATCCATTAACACACTTTCCCATGGATGAATTAGAACGGCGTCTACTCCTATCAAATATCAACACGCATGCAATACTTGTTTCTATGTCAACAATAAACTCTATAACTATGCAACTTTCTTTACTAATCTAACGTTATCACTCCCATTATAATACGAAATTCACGTAAACATGTTTCCATGGCAATAAATAATCTTCCTAAGGCGGACAATTATCCACCTGCGATCCATGCATCATTTTTTCATAAATATCCCTAAAATGAACATGATAAACATATTGTTCAACATATCTTTCAAAATATAAATAGGCATTTTGAAAAATTATAGATGAAAAAATAGGAGGGAGAGAAAGCATATCTGCCACTTTGTTGTTGGTGCCCTTCTTTTATTTTATTACCAAGTGAAATTGTTGTAGGAATCCCATCCATTTGAAATGACATGCTTGTTGAATATTTCTATGAGACTGAAGATACTACAAGGGCTGGTGATCTGTGTGAATGATGGTCTCCTTTTCGATCAGGTAGTTCTTCCACTTCTTCACGCTTTGAACCAAGGCATACAACTCCTTGTCATATGTGGGATAGTTCACAACAGCTTGGGAGAATGCCTCTGAATGGTAACATAGATGTTTCCTCTTCTTCATCAGTACTGCTCCCATGACGTATCCATTGGCATCGGTATTGATCTCAAGATGTTGTTGGAGGTCAGGTAAGTCCAAAATGAGTGTGGTACTGATCTTCTCTTTCAATGTATCAAAGGATTTTTTCTACTTTCCTCCCCACTGAAAGGTTTGCTTCACACTCGTCAATGCATGTAAAGGGGATGCAACAATGGAGAAGTTGGAAATGAACCTTATCCAATATTTTATTACACCCAAAAAGCTATGAACCTCTACAACATTGGTGGGTTTAGGCCACTTTACAATCACATCAATTTTAGAAGGATCTATTTTCAATTGTCCACCACCGACAATGTGACCAAAGTAAACCAAAGATGTCTTACCAAATTCACACTTAGACATTTGACAAAAAAAATTTCTTTTTGAAAAACATCAAGCATCTTTTTAACATGACTCACATGATCATCCCATGTTCTACTGTAAACAAGAATGTCATTAAGATACAAAAGTACAAAATCATAAAGAAAAGGCCTGAAAATATCATTCATCACCCTCATGAATGTAGCCAGAGCATTGCATAATCTGAATGGAATTACCATCCATTCAAACAACCCCTGCTCAGTTCTAAATGTAGTCTTCCACACATCATTTTTTGCAATCCTCGCTTGATGATAGCCACTATGCAAGTCTAGTTTTGTGAAATATACAACATTTTTCAATTGATCTAATAAACCATCAATGTGAGTGAGGGGGTACCAATTCTTCTCCGTTATTTTCTTGAGTGCCTTGTAGTTCACACACATCCTCCATGTGCCATCCTTTTTTGGCACCAAAAAAATATTTGAACTGCATGGAGAATAACCTGGTCTTATGATCCCTTGGTTCAACACCTCCTGCACCTATTTCTTTATCTCCTCCATCTTAATGGCTGACAACCTGTACATACCAATGTTGGGTAAAGGAGCATCCTACTGCAAGTGAATCTCATGTTGGATAGCATGCTTTGGAGGAAACCCACTTGGTTCCTGGAAAATCCCATCATAGATAGAAAAAATTTCACACAATTCCTTTTTATGAGTGGGATCACAACCTTGTAAAGAATAATATGTCTTTGTATATTTTTCTCTCACAACCATGAGCATGCACCCTTTGCTGGAATTTAACAACCTCTTCATCTGAACTGCACTTACAATATTTGCACTTACTTTGGTATGATGAGTTCTAATAGTGTATTCCACCTCATCTTTTGTGAGAAGATACATTTTTTCGTGGAGAAACAAAACTACTTTCATGTCATACAAATAAGGACTCCCCAATGCCATGCCACATATATCCAAAGGTACAACATCAATATCAACCTCATCTACTAGTTTGGATGCAATCACAAATATAGCCTTACATTGTTTGGTTACATGTAATTTGGATTTATCACACACCTAACCAAGAGGGTAAGGTTTTAGATGAGGCTTGGTTTCTAATCCCAATTTCTTAACCAAGGATCTTGAAATAAAATTTACTTGTGAGCTCGAATCAAACAAGTTTTTCACTTTAGTATGTTTCATCACAACTCTAATGTGGAACAATTGAGTCCTATTTTTTTCATTAACAAGAGACTAATTTGAACAAAGTGTACTTGTATGCTATTCATAATTTTCATTAGCATGAAGAGAAAGGTTACCTTGTATTCCCATTGTTTTGATATGTGCCTCATCACTGGAATTGGATCCAAGGTCCTGTTGTATAGTTGCCATCATATTTTGATTTTTCTTCCCACCAAATCTCTTTGGTTTCATCTCTGGATGCAACTTCCAACAATGTTAACCATCATGGCCTTCCTTATTGCAACGTGTGCAAGATGGCTTTTTTCCTTCCTCCTTCTTGGTTGTAGCATCCTTCTTCTCCTTTCTCTTTCCTTTTCCTTTGAACTTGCCATTATGAGGTTTGAAAGATGATTTCTTTGGTTGCTCTTATTTATCATTATTTCCCTGCTTTCAAGGTGAATGGCCTTCAAACTGGTTGCATCAATAGTAGTAGGATCAAACAATAACAAAGAACACATGATGTAATTATGTAAAGCACCAATATGTTTTGTTACATTTTCTGGTGAATCAAGAGGAATGCCCAAATTCAAAGCTTGTTTTCTAAACTATTCTATGAGGATGTGTACATTTTGACGCTTTCCTTGTCTTAAATATTTCCATTCCATTAAAGCCTTTTATTGATAACCGAAAGGATAAAATCAATCTTTTAATGCATAAAAAAATTGGACCAAGAAAAAAGGAAATTACCCAAGTCTTTGTTTCCTTTTTGCAACTTACTCTCCCACCAAACAAGAGCAGTGCCACTCAGTCGAAGGGATGATAAATATATATTTCACTCAGCCTCCTCAATCTTTTGAATCCATATATAAAACTTGATCTTTCTAATCCAATTGTTTATTTTCTTTGCATTACATTCTCCATTATATGTGGGAAAATCAAACTTTACATATAGCTTAAAAAATGGATTCTTAGATGTATTTTTATGGTTCTTGTTAAAATAATGAGAAGAGGAAGAGGGAGAACTTCCAATAATGGATAGAGAGAGAGGAGGATCTTCTCCTCCACCCCCATGGTGTACCGATGCATGATCATTAAGATCTTTCTTCTCATATTCTGCAAACAACTTTTCAACTTTATTTTCCTTGGTGAAGAAGATCCATGCAATAATTTCACTCTTCTTCTGCTTGTGCATCCTCATCTTCCATGTTCTATATTCATGGTGCATGCCCCGATTCAGGATCAAAGGATTTGAGTTTTACTTCAACTCTTTAGAGCTTGTTCCTGGTTAGCATTGACTCATGCAACTTGCATCAAGAAGACCTTCTATGATACCAAACTTGATTAATATATTTTAACTTCAAGGATACATACATAATTGCATATAAAATAAATTATTAACCAAGTAACTTAACACATGAAAAATAAGTGGAAATAATAAAGAAGCCATGAGATCAAACACACACAAATGGTTTTATTACAAATTTTACCCAATGTGGGCTACATCTCTAGGCCATGCTCAAAGTGGGGATGCATTTTTTCATTAAATGGCATCAAATAAATTAGTTACAAGTAACTTTACAAAAAATGGCCCTTATACCTCTATTTCTAATGATGGCCTAAAAATGGAGACCCTGATTGGAGAAATGGACTGCATAGTTGGATTCCTGGCACGAAAACGTGCATAAATGACAATAAACTTGTCAATTTATGATACTGGCCCCTTTGGTCCTCTAAGGGAATATTTTTAGCATCTTGGCAGATACCTCGCTCATGGTTCGAACCCTCCTGGCCGCTCAGGGTTCTGCTGCTCCACCCTTCACCGATCTCCGTTCGAATGGAAAATGAGAGGTTTAAGTAACATTGGTGGCGTTGCTACCAACGTAGGTTGCATGGGCCATTGGTAATTGGGAATGTTTGTTTGGCATAGGTTCCAGGGTAGAAACATGCGTAACCATTGTTTTAATCCTGTCGCATTATATTTGTGGTGGATGTTTTTTGGGGCCGCCTAAGAGGCGGGTTGACGATGCCGACCAAGAGGATTCAAACCTCACCGATCTCGGTAGTAATCAAAAGTGGTGCCCAACAAGTGGTGGGTACGACTATGGCGGCATGCCCACATGTTAATATATATATATATATATATATATTTATATGTAATTTTGTTGGGGGGTGGCGGCCCATCACCCCAATTTTAATATTTATTTTTATTTTTTTAATATTCAACGGTTAAAATTTTCTCGTTGGTTTATAATGGTTACTCGAAGAATTAAGGAGGTGGAAATTTTTCCTTTTCCGACCATCGTTTTCCATGCACCATCCCTTTGCCAATTATTTTCCTTGTTAGTGACTACCACTTGGCTAGGTTTGAGCAGAAATTTGACCAACTATAACTTGAGCACACAAAGTTGGATTTGAGTGTCGTTCGCACTATTGGAATTAGGGTGAAAGGCACTATAATCTGGTCCTAGTTTCACTTACATCTTATGACTTTGATTTTAGAGTTATTTTCAAGGCCACTTCTATTTCTGGATCCATCTGGATCACCTTAAATACAACTTATCATCCACAGAAAGATGGACAGACTGATAGTCTCAACAAGATATTCAGGGACCTGTTGAGGATGTATGTGATGCATCAGTAGGGGAGATGGGATAAGTACCTTTTGTTGGTTGAGTTTTCCTACAATAATGGTTACCGGGGTTCAATGAGGATTAGTTTGCTTGAGACAAGGTATGGGTGGAGTTGTAATACTCCCATCATTTGGAGTGATCTGGTGAACAGAGTATTGATGAGGCCTGGCATGTTAGCTGAAATGGAATAGGCAATACAGGTAATCGAAAAGAATATAAAGGAAACACACAATAGGTAGTAAATATATGTAGATCATAATAGGTTGTTTAGGGAGTTTCAGGTTGGGTAATAGGTGTACTTGCGCATCAAGCCCAAGAATAGATCATTGTCTATTAGATCATGTGCCAATCTAGCATCTTGGTTTTGTAGACATTTCAGGATTCTTGAAAGGATTGGGATAGTAGTCTATGAACTTGCATTTCCTTCAACAATGAAATTCCATGATGTTTTCCATGTATCATTACTTAATAAGTACGTTAAATATGTTGATCATGAGATTGAATTATCTGTATGGTCGGTGGATCCAATGGATAATTCCAGCTGAAACCTTGGTGTATATTGGAGATAAAGGTGTGCATGCTCTGGAACCAAGAAAATGAGTAGGTTAAAGTACAGTGGAAACACTTTGGGCCTGATGAAGCTACATGGGAGATGGAAGATTGGATGTGTGTTATGTATCCTTCTCTATTTGTTTGTTCAACGATTTTCATTGATATATGTTTTTGGTATATGCTTTGGTATGGTGTTTTGGTATATGTACATATGTATATGGATGTAAATACCACCATGAGTTGTATTATAAAGCTCCAATAAGCGGTATGGTGTCATGTCATTATGGATGTCATGTTTTTATGTTATCATGATGGTTTTCTTCTCAGCAAGCTAATCATTGTAAATACTACAATGAGCTAAGTTATAAATCTCCATGGGCATTATTTTTTTATTTCATTAGTATTGTTGGTTCTAGGTGTCATTCAACACTAAGGACGGTGTTCACCCAAAGGGGGGGGATTCTGTAACAACCTTGGTGAAAATTCCATGTAATAAAAGTTAATAAAGGAAAAATAATAACCACGGTTATGGGACACTTATTCTAAGTTGAATTTTGGGAAAAAAAATCCTAGTGTGGGCATCCATTTTGGTTATTATGGCTAAGGAAATTGACAGAGGAAATGTAAAAGTATTTGGAAAGGAAAAATGGCATTTTGGCAATTTATTTATGAAAATAATGGAAATTAGGAGAAAAGGAAGGTGAACGGTCACAGGTTACATGTGAGGACTAAAATGAAGGAAAATAATAGAAAATTAAGAAAATATAGGCATCATTAATAAAAATGTTTCTGAGGATCAGTTGGTACCTTTTAGATAGTGTAGCCTTTTGTCAGCTTAGTTTTGGACTCACCCAACATCGCCCAGCAAGAGTCCTACTTGCCACATCTCTGTCCTGCCGTCCTGCCTCCCGAGGCAATGATCTGTTGTCATTCTGTTCTGCCAACCCACATTCTGATTCTGCAACTCAGCGTCCGCGCTATCCCCGCCACTCCTCCAGCTTCCATTTTACAGCTGGCGGTGATGGGGTTTTCATGTTTTGGTTGAGCTAGATTATCTGATGGATTCAAAACTAAGTGAGGAAGATCTTTGAATTAAAGAACACATGGCCTTGTGATCCCTGAATAATACTGGGGATTGCGGTAAAGCCACTGGCCTAGTAACCCCTGAACCAGAATATGGGTTGTGGTAAAGCCAAGTATTGTGTGCCTCGGTGGGGCTAGGAATCCTCGACTGGAGAATGGGGAGATAACGGTAAATCCTAGAGGTGGTTGCCCTTAATCAGACCTAGGAATCCTTGTCCTACAAATGGAAGGATATATGGTAAATATTGGAGGGTGGTGTATCGATTATGGCCTAGTGAGCCTTGGATTGGATTGTCGATTGCGGTAAATCCTAGAGACTAGGAGACAGGGAAATTCCTCACAGTGTAGGTGGAGAAATCTAGTGGCATCCATGATTGTTTATGGCCTAGTGATCCGGTGAGGATTGTCGTAAAGCCTGGTTCTATTGATGAGGGTGAGGTGATTTAACCTCATGAAGCCCTAGTTAATTTGTTCGATTTTGAGTCCCACATTCATGCTTGGAATATGGCAAGAGGTTTATTGGCTCAAGAGAGATTTGGATCAAACAATCTATGGCCTGGTGGAACGTGGTAGTCCCATACTAGGTTGGCTACTGCATTCATTAATAAGATTAATTTTCCTTGGTATTTATATGTAAATGTATTGGTTCATATGTGGAATTTATGGTTGTTGTATCCTCCTTATTTTTTATTTTTTATATGTTGGTTATGAATATGTTTTATGACAATGAAAATGTATGGTTATCATCATTTTTTGATTTTTAAATGAATGAGTAATGAATATATGACCTAACAGATGATAATGCAGCTAATGTGATAAGGCATCAATGTTTATTAGTGATTCGTAGATAAGTATAATACCCCTATGGTCATATATATTATTATGAATTGTATAATGCATATTTGTGACATGTTTGATGAAATTCATGTCATGGCTAGTAGGGGTTGAGTCAATTATTTGTTCAAGAAGCTGCATTGGTATCATTGTGTCTATGTTACTTTTAATTTTTGAAAATTCCATGAATTTCTCGGAAGTGACTGGATCCTATCCCTGGAATTTAGCCTTAAATCTCACAGTTGTTGGAATAGCACTGGCATAAAATGGCTACATTCGCACTCAGGCAAGCTCATGGGAGCTAATTTGACTCTTAGTTGCTTGGATGGATTGGGAAGGGAGTTACTGGGGCTCTAGGCCATTGAAATTCTAAGTTTACTCAGGGGTTAGTCACCTCGAAAGGTGGGGTAGCCCTTGTAGATTCTATAGGATGTGCAGATGGTCAGATTGGTTGTGTTCCATTGGTTCGACCTCCTTAAGGTGAACTAAGATGTTGAATTAGATCATAATAGCCTCTCATCACATGTTTACCCCAGTGGGATAGTTAACTTGGGTAAATGTGGGAGGAGGTTGTTACAAATAACAACTCCTACTATTTAGCTATGTTGTAGCAATATGAGTTGCAACACCTAATCTTTAATTGTATTGCAGTAGTGGGTGTTTTAGCACTATGTTATAGAAACGAGGTACCCAGAGTGTTGCAACAATATGATCAGGGTGTTTCTAGAACCCAAAAGTATTGCAACAACTATCTTTTACTATTGCTTCAAGAGTATTTTCTTGAACCTTCCTAAAGTGATTCTAATGGATTCACATAGTTTAGCATAAATGGGAAAATTCATTCCTAAATACATAATAATAAACATTAAATTATCATAATTGGAAGATAATTTTTCTTTGAAAAGGAAATGCATCAGTATGGATAAAATAGGTGATGAGGTGGTATGAAAATGGAAAAATGTTCTTATAAAGGAGCTGGATGATCACTAAAAGGATGTTAATTTGGGCATCCCTCAGTTTCCCATATCATATCTTGTGTTATTTTTAGTTATGATATTTATTTCACTTTTCTCTAGTTTCCATATTTTATCTATTTCATGTATAAGCATAACATCGTAATTTAGAAACCCAAATATATACAAGGGGAAAGTAACCTTCATAGTGTAGATTTCAGATTTTCTAATATATTTTAGTAGATCTATTGTGAAGAATTATCTAGTGGAATATCCTAACAGTTTACAGATCATGATGGTATAGAGTAGGTGTCTTTGGGTATTTTGTAGTAAGTTGCAAGGGATCCAACTTTGTTGAAGTATAAATTCTTAAAACCACAACCATGTGTTGGGGCACTTTTTTAAAAAAAAAAAATTTAAACAACATAAACATACTTTGTAGAGTCTATTACAGTTCAGTTCAATACAAAAGGCTCCGTAGAGCTCTCCCTAGGCTCTACTCCTATTAGCCTCTCTCTCTGACTTACTAACTAACTAACTCCAGAGTCGCTTCTTTCCTACCTATTTGTTCCTACTGAATAACATTGTCAGTATTTTCCCCTTTTGCACTTGTCTGTCCCGTTGTGATCTGCTAACTTTTGTTTCTTCTTCATCACTGAGAGTTCTATTGTTTGTTTCTTGTCTCCCATCTCTTCCATTTGTGCCATTATATGTCTATGCCTCGCCACCTGTCTTTTGGATTTCCACAATAGTGACAACTCTCTACCTACCTTGATTGCATTATGCCGCTTGTCTTCCGACTCTCTACAACTCCAAAACTATTCACTACAAGGAAAAGACCCTCTAGCGGATTTTTTTGAGGAACCCCTTATAAAAATACCCAGACATCCATTTCTAGTGGAGGTTGGGAGGTGGAGATTTTTGCAGATGTTTTTCGTCTGATGCGCTTATCATCCTAAACCACACCGGTGTGTTCAACAAGAGAAAGCACCGGTGCACACAAAACATTGGCACACCGGACACCATGCGCTCCATACACACCCGCCTGGTGCATCTTATTTACTGTAGCGCACCAGTGCTTTACAAATATTCCGCACCAATGCATCACAAAACCCCGCACCAAAACAGAAACTGCCCATGTGGCCTTAAGAAACCGCACCGGTGCACCTATAAAACCCTGCGCACCGTAACAGGGTTAAATAAAAAACAAATTATGGCCAAAAAACCACTTTTTTCACTTTTCTCAGCGCTCCAAAGCTCTCAAGCACCAGTGCAATTTATCCTTGTCATAGCTGCCCTGAAATTGATGCTCCCATTACACCCATTGCACACACTGTTGTTGTGCATTGCCTACGAATCTCCAGGTTAAATCTTTTCAAAACTGTGGGAAAATTTTCTTTTGAAAATTCTGCAGCCAATATTCCTCCTCGACGGCCAAATATACAGGTATTTTTCTTGTTTTTCCATAATTAAGTCTTTTAGTGGATTAGAATTTCAAATTACCTTAAAATTAACCATTTAAAAGAAAAAAAAAATTGTCGCACAGTGTGCTCGAGCTATTCAGCTTGCACCAATTCGCGGTGCTACCTGTAAATTTATAGGCCACACCCCAACCAGTGTGAACGGTATCCACATCGGTTCTGAGGCAGTACCGAAGGAGCACCGTGTTATTTTAAAATTTTATAAAAAGTGCGGTGCAGTCGAATACCCAGCCACACCATTGACCATGTCAAATAGCGGTAATGCGGTGCATTGACTTAAATATCCGCCCCGGGGTAGGTATTTTTTTCAGCGCACCGCATTCCACATTTCGACAGGTTCAATGGTACCCCCTGGTAAAATACCACATCATTGACTATGTAATGATTTCAGGAGGTTGGTGCGTTGATCGAACTATATGCCCCGGGGCATAGAGTTTAGTCAATGCATCGCTCTCTCGACCCCGTCCATAGTCAATAGTGCACTAAACATTTTCAGGTGCACTGCCGCCAGTGCGCTTAACGTATTAAAAATTGTATTTAATATGTCAATCATTTAGAGACGTGAAAGGAGAGAAGAAGGGGAACAACGACAACAACAGGCAGACCAATATAACATGGTTCGCCTGTGGGATGCATGAGAGAGGGAGAGAGATGCGTACCCTTGCCCTATTGCAACAGCTACAGAGGGGCTCCTAAGGCAAGTAGGTCTCCTCAATTTCTATGAGGAGGCTACCTCCCTAAAGATCCATGTTCTATTTTTGAGATATCTTATCCGTAAGTGGAATTCCCACCTATAGGCTTTCCGGGTTGGTCCTAAGCAGTGGTACATGCCCACTGAGGAGGACATATATTTTAGTACAGGGCTATCCAGGAGAGGGAGGATTTTCTCTCATTCCCAGAGGTTCCAATTGGTTATGCAGCAGGGAGTCATTTGGTGTACTCCTAGAGGTATATTAGCATAGATATACTATCTCCTTCAGATTTTCAGGTCTCCGGAGGTTAGTTACGTATTGGTGCATTTGGTAGTGAGGAGGTGAGGTGCCTCTCATTTCTGATTTCGACCATTTCACACAACACCAATGATGGGAAACACATTAGTTGCTCACTTTTGTATTATGTTGATTATTTAGTACATAAGCCATGACTTGTCAGGTGGTCTACCATTTTTTTGCAGCAGTTATGTACAACCTTAGATAGATGTATTGCTCATGCACAAGGGAGGGTCAACTTCCCTTTTTCTTCAGAGATTTTTTGTTTATTTTTTGAGAGCTTTCCAGAGACGAGGCCTACTTTTTTTCGACAGCCTCGTAGGTCGATGTTCGAGGAAAATATGCACATGTGGGGGCAAATGATGCCCAAGAGGGGTGAGACTGTGTTTCCAGCGAGGATATCGCATGATGCACTAGAGTTTCTAGACAATGTTGACGAGTATCCCTTTATTATGGTCCCCTATCCTTATGCTGGTTTGGATTGGTGAGGGTGTGCCAACATCCTCTTAACAGATGATGAGCCGCCAAATGATAGAGGTAATATTACTGTTTTATTTAAATTTATTCTAACATGTTCTTTAACCTATTTTTATTAAATTGTGTAATGTAATTGTCTAATTATTGTTGTGTACTTGTATATATTTTGCAGATATTGGGTATTTTGATGGCGAGGACATGCCAGCACCACCACATGATCCAAGTGTGGATCCTGATGACGATCAGGGTATGCCACATGTCGAGGATCATCAGGAGGCCAGTGCAAAGAGACCTACTCTTGCTGGTGCATCGATACCGCCTTTTTCTAGGCACCGTAGGCTTGATAGCAGATACAGGATGGAGTTGGGCGACCAACTCACTACATTGATTATTGAGGCGGGCATCAGGCGTGCTACTATAAGAGATGTACAGGCCGATGGTAGGATATTACATATGTGGAGAGGCATGCCACGTGACATGTATAGCCCGATGCGGCATATCATAGGAGCTGTTAGCCATCAGTAAATTTGGTCATAAGCAAATGATGGCTAAAAATAAGTCCCAAGCCTTCAAGAGATTTTTTTCATGCAAAAAACTGCTCATTCTTGAAGTCTTCTTGTGCTTCTTAAATTCATCAAATAATATTCACTGTTTTTTCATTAAGAAAACCCACCAAGAAGCCATGCTGATATCCAAAATACTGTTTTTTAGACTTTTCTCCATCATTATCTAAAACCTATTTTTCACTCATTTTTTCAGCCCACCTTCATCTTCCATTTTACTCTGAAAAATCCCCTTTTCTCTTTATTCTATCCTCATTATAGAAAGGCAACCTCCAATAATTCCTTTTAAAAGCCACAAAAATCCCTCTTTATTGTTTAAAAAATTCCCATTTCGTTTATCGGAACCCAAAAAAACCCTTAAAAACCCCTCTTTCTGCCTAAGAAACACCCCTTTATATAAACACAGGCTTTATCCCCCGAGGACTTAAGATCTTTGACCCCTCTCCTCCATGTGTCCGAGCGCTATGACCAAACGCCCAAAACACATCGCATCGGCTTTCCTCTATAGGCCTGCTTTTTCCTTCGAAAATATCTCCTCGTCGATGCGATTGGCACCCTTCCCTTAAAAGCCCTGGTCATATATTGTTACATAGGACCATTTCCCGGGCCTTACCTTAGCCCTCATCGCATCGCTCCATCGGTTTATTCCTTCCCCTTTTCTTTTCCCCTCCATGGCTATATGCCGATGCGATAAGCCCCTCCTCCCATCATAGCCCTAGTCACCTTATCCCTCCACGAGACCATTCCCCAGCCCCTGCAATAATCCCCCCATCGCATCGACCTTTTCATTCAAAACATGCCTTTTTATTTTTATTTTTCCCGCTCTGATAACATTACCCTGATGAGATCTACACCGTAGATATAATATATCTAACGGTTCTCATTAATCCCGATGACACAACTCCACCGGGGCCTACCATCCACCACATACAATGTCTGCCCTATCGAACGCTGCCACCTGGCTTCCACTTTCATTTCCGCCCGAGCAACTTTCTCGTCATGCTCCATCCGCACCGTCCGATCTCCTTCCCCTCATCCGACGGTGTGCATCGCATATCATGCAATTTCTCTATCCGGGGTTTAACATGCCAAAGTCACGCGATACCAGATGCATCAAAAAATCCACGCGGCGTGACACCATTGGATCGCGTTCGATTCGTCGAAAACCACTTACCACCTGAATCGAACGCGATAACCACCCCTGGTATTTTGAAATCCACTTTCATCCATTTCACGCCAAAATCCATTTTAAATCAAATTTCCACCTTATTTCCTTCGTAAGACTCCTCTGCCTGCATAATCACCTCCTTTTCACCACTCCTCCGCTACGCCAACCTCCTAACAATTTTACCAAAACACCGCAGGGTTTTATTTAACATATTTTGTTCTGGTTGCAGGTTTTTATCATGATTTTCGGAGCAGAAAACTTGTCCTTGACTCATGAAAGGATAGAGCCAAACTGTTCTATGATTGAAGACCAAAACACAAAGAAAAGGAGTTGCAAGGTTTTTTTTTATGGTTAATCAGTGCTATATGAGCACTGTTTATACTATTAAACCCTCAGCACACCCAAAGGAGACCCTGCACACTACAAAACAAAGAAAATCAATAAAGTAAACCAAAGGAACAGAGAGTTAAAGGATTAAAGATTTAATCTAACAGCTTGAAGGTCTATACACAGTGTCAGGGATTAAATATCAAAAAGCCGAAGATTAAGGATTTTAAACCTACAGTTAAGGAAACCAGGAAAGGGTAAAAGGCAGATGACAAAGCCCAAAACAATCAACATAGTCAGCAAAATCACAATTTAAGACCGAAGTAGGATGAAAAGGCATAATCAACCTTAAAAGAAGAATCAAAGTCTTAAGTAGTGTTTAAAGCCTTCGAATGCCACATCAGTGAGGCAATAAAAGCCAAAACTTCCACCTATAGGTTTATTTCTTCAAAATAAGGCACCATGAATGCATAGTTAGGGATAGTTTTAAAAGACAACTCAACATTAACTACCAACCTACCAAAAACCCTCAAATTCAACAAAAGCAACTGAAGGTGATGAAATTTAATGAAAAATTGATTAAAACAAAGATGATCATTCAAAATCTTCTCCCTTAGGCCTCCCAAAGGTCAATACACCATTACTCTGTATTAATTGAACAAAAGAACCCCTCTTACACTCCACCTCCTCATTCTTATATAAATACTTCTATAGAAGACAGTTTAGGGGTTGGTCTTGGAATACTCATTGATTGTAAATAGTTGTTGAGGCTGCTAAAGCTCTTCTTGTAATAGAAGAAAGATAGGCTGAAATGAGAAGTTTGAGGCTATAGAGACCCACTGGACTTGAATATTGTAACTGGTTTGGACATCAAATATAAAAGTTGATTTATGGGATCCTGGTCTATGTCAATGGTGATGTTTTTCTTATTATAAATTGTTATTTTCTTATGTTTTCCATACTGTCCATTTTCTCTGATAAGGAACAACAAATATAGATTAGGATTTACTGCAAAGTACACTATTTCTCACTGATAAATCTCTATCCTGTATGTTTTCTGCTGATTGTTTATTTGAAGGCAATTCAATAGAGTATAACCAGTGAAGTGTTGGTAGGCCCATATTTCCTGAGTAAAACTTGAGATTTTGTCTTTAAATGTTCTTGAAAAGTCTGCTAATTAAATTTGAACTAGGGAAGTCTATGGTTAGCCCTCTCCTCTAGTTTTCCTCCAACAGTAACTTTAAAAAGTTCCCTAAGAATATTGCCAAAAGAAGGATAGGTTCAAAGTCCTTACCTGAGCTTAGGTTATTCTTTGTTTATCTTTAATGTTTTCCATTGAGAATATTCTAAAAGCAGGCTAGTTTAAAAGTACTTACCTGATCTTAGACTACTTTTTATGTTTATCATGAATGTTTTCCATTGAGAATATGCTGAAAGCAGGCTAAGTTAAAAGTCTTTACTTGATCTTAAGTTTTTCTCTGTTTTTAAATGTTTTCCCTTGAAAGTACATCAAAAGCAGGCTAGTTTAAAATTACTTACTCCATATTAGGTTATGTTTGTGTTTTTTCCCTTAAGAGTATGTTGAAAGTAGGCTAGTTAAAAGTACTTACCTGATCTTAGACTATTCTTTGTTTCTTCATGTATTTTACTTCTTTCACTTCATTTCTTACTGTTTCATTCCATAAAATAAATTTAAAGAGATCCTATGACATAGATGACTTGCCCCATGGACCACTCTTGAACCTTGCTGATTCAATTAAACCCTCTTATGACTCGATAGCCCAATGGATTGATGTTGTCCCTTGCTTATCTTTTCAGCTAAACCATTCCTCCATTTACTTACACCTTCACCCTTCATACAGAATTCCTTCATCTTCATGTTATCCTGCCCAGCCAAAACAAAACAAACAACCTTGTTCTTCATAACTAGCCTAAAATCATACTTGAAGCCTTAAAGATCATATTCTTAAACACATATATAAAGAGATCCCTCTCTGAATCTAGGATGGCTAGGTCCTTAGATTCCAAAATGGTTTGATGTAGGCTCTGCAACTTTTTTACTTTCCAATATTGCAAACTACGGGGCCCTAACATACTGGCGACCGTACTAGGGAGCTTCTAAGTAAAATACTTAAAACTAAACACTCAGTTTTCAGTGCAGTATAAGTAGCTTTCTTCAAGCACTACCAAGAATGTTGGTAATCATGATAGGACTTGTCTGAATCAGTGGCAATCTATGTTTTCTTATGATTCTAGCAGACCCTTATCAAACCTTGAAGAAATCAGCTAGCTAAGCCACAAGAGTAAAATTTGTTTGTCTCATCACCATAGCTAAGTGCTGAAACAAATTTAGGACACTCTCATAACTCACAGGACTATAAAAAAACTCAGAAAACCCAAAAACATTTCAGAAAACCCATAAAACATTTTACCTTCTAAAAGCTAAAATTTTCCACCTAGTGACTCCACAATCCTGAATATACCTAAATACTCCACTGGGAAACCCATTTCTATCATAACATCATACAAACTTAGTTAAAGAAAATTTGAGGATTAAGTTGTCTTGTTAAAGATCAGTTAGCCTACTAAAGATTGTCATAATTTGTTGAACTTTTCTTATTATTGGGTCTGAAAACACCACATAGTGGCTTCTAAAAGAATTCATACTAGAGCCTATCCTGACCCAAATCCTCCCGAGATAGTTGATAATCCAGAAAATATACTTAGGAAGTCTCCTAAGTCTAAGACTTCAACCATTGTCAGACCAGTCCATAGAGCTAATTATGTTCCTGAAAATATTACAGCTCTACAAGATTCACAAGTTGACTTAAGAAACCCATTAAGAACTAGGTCACTTGATAATATTGATCAGATAGACTTTGAGCCTTCGCACTCACCCCAACATAGTGGTGAACATCCTGGTAGCAGAGAAACCACTCCACCTGACCTTCATTTCATTTATAAATTTGGTTTTTCTCATCCAAGATCTGCTCAACAGTCTCTTATTGATCCATCCACTTATTTTTTCCATACACCAACTCTTCAAACCACTCCATTCCATCCAACCCCTCCTATCTTACATCCTCCACCAGTAAACACCCCACTTTTTCCACAACCTCCTATCATGGAAACATGGTATGCTCCTTTATTCCTTCCTTTACCTTTAGTCAATCTACCACAGGACTATCAGTCCAAGATTCCATTATATGATGCACGTGGAGCTACTACTGCTTCACAACATGTGGAAAAAATGAATGACTATTTTGAAATAAATGAGATTGATGATGAAACTGTCAAACTTTGATTGTTTGCTCAAAGCTTAGGGGGAGAAGCAAGAAAGTGGTTCAAAGGCTTAACCACTCATAGTATTAATGACCTCAAAGCTCACCATCACTCATTCCTAAACAAATGGGAAGTCAGAAAAAACCCTCTCCAAATACTTTCGGACTACAACAACCTCAAAAGAAACACTGGGGAAAGTGTTCAAAATTATTGCACTAGGTTCAATAGTGTTTATAATGCCCTACCCCGAGAATTGAAACCTCGACAAGGCTCAGCTTTGGCCAAATTTCTTGAAGGATTTGATCCTGAAATGGCATATCAGCTAAGAGAAAGAGATCCTTTGACTTTGGAAGACATGCAGAAGGGAGCTCTTGCTATGGAAGTTACTATGATTGAGAAAAGAGCTAGGATGAGGAATGAAAATAAAGTATCATTTAGGGAGGAAAATACACCTTCTACATCTAGCTCAAAAATGGAAAGAATGATGGAGGAAATGATGAAGAAAATGAGCATACTTGAAAGAGCACAATATAGGGAAAATCAATCAGCTCCCCAAAACATAAATCAATCTCAAAATTAGAATAAAAAATTTAGGAGAAATCAACCTCAAAATAGACAAAGAGAGGATGATCAACAGATCATACCTCCTTTTCAAGAAAAATATGTGAATGAGGATGAAGAAACCAATGAAAAAATAGAGGATGACAACATGAATATGATGGGAGTAAGCAATGAGGATTATGATTTCCTCCATGAAAGAAAAAAGGTCTATATACACCTTATGATGACAGAAGACCACAAACTGATTATTATGAACAAGAATCTGAAAATGCCATCATAGGATCACCTAAACAATATGACCTGAGAAGTAAAAAGAATCAAGAAACTCCCAGGAGAAAAACCTCTGATAAATCTGCTAAAAACAACCCTAAAAATGTTCCCAAAAAGACAACGAAAATTCACCAGACAGTGGCTGTAAATTCTAATTCAAACAAAGGGAAAAACACCTAAATAAAAAACACATTGTTAACCCCAACAACACTAGCACCTCAGCTAATGCTCCTGAAAAAACTATTTTAACTGCTGTAAATATAAAAAATCAGCAAGCTAGTTTTGCTGAGCAAGGAGTGACTAATAAGGCTGTATCAAACACTTTAGAAAATCAGATTTAGAGGCCAGATTTTGAAAGCTTTGAACATAGAAGATGTTCACGACACAGTTAAATTAAATGATGATACCCCAGAGCTCATTTTTGGACCAAAAATTGAAGGAAAATTTCAAGAAGGAACCACCCCTCCATTCTACATCAGCGTAAACATCCATGATAACATTTTTCACAATGCCATGCTTGATTCAGGAGCATCACACAACCTCATGCCCAAGGTGATTATGGAAATATTAGGCTTAGAGGTAACTAGACCCTACAAAGATTTATATTCCTTTGATTGAAGCAGGGTGAGATGCCTAGGCCTAATAAAGGATCTGTGTGTTAACTTAGCCCAAATACCAGCCAAGAGTTTATTAATGGACATTGTAGTGGCTGATATACCCCCCAAATATGGCATGCTTATTTCAAGGTCATGGGGTGCTAAGTTACAAGGCACAATGCAGATGGATATGAAATATGCCACCATTCCTGTCTTCAGTCAACCAAGAAGACTCTATAGGGAAGCACACATGAAATATATGGTGAGTAACCAAGAAAGTCCAGAGAATTCTCCTCTCTATTCCATCCACATTGACCTTGACTCTTTCATTCTTTTTAATGATGATATTCCTAAAGAGCAAGAACTAATCAATGAAAAAACATCAAATGCGATGATCACTTCAATTTCAAACATAGTTACAATCATGGATAAAGAGGAAAACAAAGAGGAAATTAAAAAACAGTTTGCTGATTCAGAAATTTACAGCAAACAGAGTAAAGGTCTTGAGGTCCAGAATATTCATAAGCATGATGCAGATCATGAGAATAAAGGAGTAAAACCTCAAAACAGTGAAAACTTTGAGGAACTAAACATAGAAAAATGTGGTGCAGACCCTTGTATAGAACAAAAAAATGAAGAAAATAGAAAGGACAACAATGAAATAAATCACAAATCTGATAACAATCCTCTTTGGAGCATGAATTTTGATGGGTCTTGCACTAAAAATGATGCAAGAGCAGGCATATGGTTACACAATACTCAAAACAATCATGTTGAGGGGCATTCCTTTAGATTAAACTTTCAATGTACCAATAACATAGCTGAGTATGAGGCTCTCCTTTTAGGCCTGCATTTATTGAAAAAGCTAGGAGCCAAAAGGATAAAAGTTCATGGGGATTCAAAGTTGATTATTAGGCAAGTAAATGGGGAGTACAGTGCTAAACATCCCAGACTTAGAGCCTATAGAAATGATGCCATGGACTTATTAATTTTTTTTTGATGAATTCCAACTTATCTTTGTCCCAAGAAACCAAAACATTATGGCTAATAGATTAGCCTTTGCTGCTAGAACTTGTCTAACACCTTATGAAAACATGCAATGCACCACCCAAGTCAAATTTAGACCAACTGTCCCGGATAATGAAAAATATTGGCAAGTTTTTGATGGAGATAAACAAATAGAAGACTTCTTATAGTCCAAAAATTAATTTGAGACATCAAACTCAGATTCAGATTATGATAAAGACTATCCTATTGAAGAAAACCCACTTACTGAAGAAGAAGAGTCTCCTAAGGTTGCAGGAATAAATATGTTAACAAATGAATTCCAACATATGACATAAATTAGCACAAAATTAGAAGATGAAGACTTAGAAGTGCTGCAATCTAAAGACCAAAGCTTGCCAAAAGGACTAGTTCCTTTAGAGGAATTATTTGACTTGAATGATGTGGCCAAGAAGCCAAAATTGGAACCCATAGATTCTGAAGTGGAAGAATGAAACATAGGCAGTAAGGAAAAACCCAAATTAATCAAACTGTCTAAAACTTTGACAGCTCATATTAAACTGAAATACATTGAGCTCTTTAAATAATTTTATGTGTTTGCATGGAGCTATGAAGATCTGAAATCATATGATACAAAAATAATTTAGCATAAGATGCCCCTCAAAGAAAACCAGAAACATTTTAAACAAAAATTGTGTAGAATCAACCCTGTTCAATTACCCCTGGTAGAAAAAGAAATCAAAAAAATGTATGATATTGGAATTATAGTCCCTGTTAGATACTCAGAGTGGGTGTCTAATCTTGTATCAGTTAGGAAGAAATTATGATAAATAAGACTTTGCATTGATTTTAGAAACTTAAACAAAGCCTCACTTAAGGACAACTATCCTTTGCCCAAAATGGACCATATTTTACAAAAGGTAGTTGGTTCCAAAATAATTTCTTTGCTAGATGGATTCTCAGGTTACAATCAAGTTTTGGTACATACTGATGATCAACTTAAAACAACCTTTACTACACCTTGGGGTACTTTCATGTATTTGAAAATGCCTTTTGGTTTGATGAATGTTGGTGCCACATTTCAGAGAGCCATGGACATTGCATTTTCAGAAGAAATAGGTTACTTCATTGTGATTTACCTTGATGATATAATTGTTTATTCTAAAACAGATGAAGAACACCTAATGCACTTAAGAAAAGTCTTTGAAAAATGCAGAAAATTTGGATTGTCTTTGAATCCAAAGAAAACATTGTTTGGTCTCCAAGAAGGTAAACTTCTTGGACATATCATATCAGAACAAGAAATAAGGATAGACCCAAAGAGGATTGATGGCATATTGCAAATCAGCCATCCTAGAAACATCAAGGAACTTCAATCTTTCATTGGAAATATTAATTTCTTGAGAAGGTTCATACCCAATCTAGCTGAAATCCTTAGAAATATAGCAAACATGCTTAAGAAAGAAGGAGTTAAATGGACCTTAGGAGCAAAGAAATCATTTGAAATGGTAAAACAAGCACTAACCAAAACACCAGTTCTTATCAGTCCTGATTTTTCAAAGGATTTCTTTATCTTTTCATTTGCATCAGAACACATAGTAGCTGCTATCCTATTACAGAAAAATTTGAATGGACAAGAGCAACCCATTGCATTTTTCAGCAAGGCATTAAGAGATGCACCTCTGAAGTATAACATAATGGAAAAATAAGCCTTTGCCTTAGTCAAAGCCCTAAAAGACTTTAGAATTTACATTTACATTCCCACATCATAGCATTTGTGCTTCATTCAGTTGTGAAAGACATATTGACCCAAGGTCTAGATGGCAAAAGAGGAAAGTGGATTGCTGTAATTTTAGTGTATGACTTAGAAATCAAGTCCAGTAAGCTCATAAAAGGTCAAGGACTAGCAAAACTTGTGGTTGAATCCAACTTTCAAGCTCTTGATATAAACATGTTTAGTGCATTAGATGAACAGGAGGAGTTTTCAACTCCAGTCTTTGAAGATCATTTTTTGAATTCATCTTGGTATGCTGACATTTTGTATGTTTTGCTCAATCTTAATGTTCCTTCTGGTTTTTCTAAAACAAAGGCAAGATTCTTAAAGTTAAAAGCTGTAAATTACTGCATTTTGAATAAATGTTTATATTGGAAAAATGCTAGTGGATTATTGCTTAAATGTTTGCCTAAGAATGATGCAAATAAAATCAAGCACGAGTTTCATGAAGGAGAATGTGGAGACCACCTCTATTGGAAGTCAACTCCTAATAAAATCCTTAGAGCTGGTTATTATTGGCCCACTCTCTTTCAATATGTCCATAAAATGATTATTGCCTGTCACAAATGTCAAATATTTGAAGGGAAAAGAAAGCTGCTTCCCTTACCTCTGGAACCAATCACCATTGAAGCTCCTTTTCAACAGTGGGGTCTAGAATTCATTGGGGAAATCCATCCTCCCTCATCTGCCCAACATAGATGGATCCTCACAACAACAGACTATTTTACCAAGTGGATAGAAGCTATCCCCTCTAGGAATGCCACAGACTCAATCATCATCTCATTCCTTGAAAACCATATACTTTCTAGATTTGGTTGTCCTAGAAAGATCATAACTGACAATGCTGTTGCATTTGGATCTAAGAATATGGTATAATTCTGTCATAAATATCAGATCATATTGGGTCATTCCACAACTTATTACCCTCAAGGTAGTGGGCTGGTAGAGTCCTCAAATAAAATTCTGGTAAACATAATAAAAAAGTTTCCGGAAGATGACAAGAAATCATGGCACAACAAGCTAGTGCATGCTTTATGGGCAGACAGATTGACAGTTAAGAATTCAATTGGGATGTATCCTTATCAGCTAGTTTATGGAATTGATGCAATATTTCCAACCAGTTTAGGAGTACCAGTCATGAAGCTAATCCAAGAAGTGGAGTCTGAAGATGATGATGTAATAAGAAGGATAAACTAGACTATACATTTACAGCAAACCAAAGATGAAGTATACATCAGAGCACAACAACTCCAAGAAAACATGAAGAAGTTGTTTGACAGAAGGATCAAGGCAAGTGATTTCAAGCTTGGTGATAAAGTTTTGAAATGGGATTCAAGAAGAGAAGATAAGGGCAAACATGGAAAATTCGATAACTTCTGGCAGGGCCCTTATCTCATCCAATCTGCTACTGGAAACAATGCATTTTCTCTACAAGAATTGGATGGAGTTGAATACTTTGGAGGTCCTGTCAATCGTTGGGTTCTCAAACATTATTTTTGTTAACTGATATTTAAAAATTCAAGGCTTTTTTTTATTCATTGTATATAACACTGCTTTTTGAATTTGAAAAAGGAAAATACAAAAAAAACAATAAAAGGAGGAAAAGAGGGCAGACATATAAAGGAAAGGTACATCTCCATATAAAAAAAGAGAAGAAATCTAAAAGTGTGCAAGCTTAAATGCCACTACCAAACATCACTGCTATTTTAGTCATACAGATCAATCATGACTAAGATAGATTTAAATTTTTTGCTGATAGATTAGTGAAAAATATTTTCCAAACTGTTCAATATTGGCTTATTAGTAGAATGCATTAGGATAGAAAAACAATGTTTCAAACAAGCTAAAAAACTGAACCTGGAAGATTAATGAATAATTGGTTCTAATCTTCTCAAAATATGAACCAAGAAAAAAGGAAAGAACAACTCAAAAAGATCAAAACTAGAGCTGCAAAAAAAATGAAGGATGCCTTTTCGATTTTCAGATCTTAAGCCTTCACAGTTTTGTTTCAAATTTCCGCAAATAAAGTCTATGTGTAGCTTGTACATATAGCCATAGACACCATGGCAAATCAGACAGTCTAATCCTGATTTGACTGTGTTTTAAATTTTTGTTTTAGAGAATAGAGAATAAAATCTGCCAGACAGTCTAATCCTAGCAGATAGTAGCTTAGGTAGGGAATTTATGAGTTCAACAGTCTAATATGAACTCATGGAAGAAATAAGGGTAGATTTAGATTATTTTTTCCAGCTTTAAAAGAATAAAATGTTGATGTTTAAGGTCTGCAAGCCCAAATGTACCTTCTGAAGAAAAAATGTTGGAGAGTAGGCTATGTAGGTAGAATGATTAGAAGAAAATTTGTCTGCTGATGTAAAGCACTCATCATTTCTTGTTTAAAGTAGCGTGATCAAAAGAGAAGTAGTTGTCAATGAATGAGGCACAGGGCTGCATCCCAGAGATCAGATTCTAAACATTCTTGACACCTCCTAGGAGCTGCCATCCCCAAGTCAAGCCACTGTTAGCCATCAGTAAATTTGGTCATAAGCAAATGATGTCTGAAAATAAGTCCTAAGACTTCAAGTGATTGTTTTCATGCAAAGAAATGCTCATTCTTGAAGTCTTCTTGTGCTGCTTAAACTCAGCAAGTAATATTCACTATTGTTTCATTAAGAAAACCCACCAAGAAGCCATGCTGATGTCCAAAATACTGTTTTTTAGACTTTTCTCCATCATTATCTAAAACCTATTTTTCACTCATTTTTTCAGCCCACCTTCATCCTCCATTTTACTCTGAAAAATCCCCTTTTCTATTTATTATATCTTCATTATCCCAAGGAAACCTCTAATAACTCCTTTTAAAACCCACAAAAATCCCTCTTTATTTTTTAAAAAACTCCCATTTCATTTATTGGAACCCCAAAAAACCCTTAAAAACCCCTCTTTCTGCCTAAGAAATGTCCCTTTATATAAACACAGGATTTAGCCCCGGAGGGCTTAATATCTTTGACCCCTCTCCTCCATGTGTCTGAGCGCTATGACCAAACGCCCAAAACACATCGCATCGGCTTTCCTCTATAGGCCTATTTTTTCCTTCGGAAATCTCTCCTCACCGATGCGATTGGCACCTTGCCCTTAAAACCCCTGGTCATATATTGTTACATAGGACCATGTCTCGGGCCTTACCTTAGCCCTCATCGCATCGCTCCATCAGCTTATTCCTTCCCCTTTTCTTTTCCCCTCTGCGGCGATATGCCGATGCAATAAGCCCCTCCTCCCATCATAGTCCTGGTCACCTTATCCCTCCACGAGACCATTCCCCAGCCCCTGCGATAAGCCCCCCATCGCATCAGCCTTTTCATTCAAAACATGCCTTTTTATTTGTATTTTGGTCTCTCCGATAACATTACCCCCTAGATATTATATATCTAATTGTTCTCATTAATCCCGATGACCCAACTCCACCAGGGCCTACCATCCACCACATACAACGCCCGCCCTATCAAACGCTGCCACCTGGCTTCCACTTTCATTTCTGCCCGAGCAACTTTCTTGTCGCGCTCCGTCTGCATCGTTCGATCTCCTTCCCCTCCTCTGATGGTGTTCATTTCATATTGTGCAATTTCTCTATTCGGGGTTTAACATGCCAAAGTCATGCGATACCGGCGACATCGAAAATTCCATGCGGCATGACACCATTGGATCGCGTTCGATTTGTCGAAAACCACTTACACTCGAATCGAATGCGATAACCACCCCTAGTATTCCGAAATCCACTTTCGTCCATTTCACGCCAGAATCCATTTTAAATCAAATTTATGCCTATTTTCCTCTGTAAGACTCCTTTTCCTGCATAATCACCTCCTTTGCACCGCTCCTCTGCTCCGCCAGCCTCCTAAGCAATTTTACCAAAACACCGCAGGGTTTCATTTAGCATATTTTGTTCTGGTTGTAGGTTTTTATCATGATTTTTAGAGCAGAAACCTTGTCCTCAACTCGCGAAGGGACAGAGCCGAACTCTTCCATGATTGAATACCAAAACACGAAGAAAAGGAGTTGCAAGGTTTCATTTTACGGTTAATAAGTGCTATATGAGCACTTTTTATACTATTAAACCCTCAATGCACCCAAAGGAGACCTTACACAATACAAAACAAAGAAAATCAATAAAGTAAACCAAAGGAATAGAGAGTTAAAGGATTAAAGGTTTAATCTAACAACTTGAAGGTTTATACACATTGTCAGGGATTAAATATCAAAAAGCCGAATATTAAGGATTTTAAACCTAAAGTTAAGGAAACCAGGAAAGGGTAAAAGGCAAATGACAAAGCCCAAAACAGTCAACACAGTCAGCGAAAGCACAATTGAAGACTGAAGTAGGATGAAAAGTCATAATCAACCTTAAAAGCAGAATCAAAGTCTTAAGCAATGTTTAAAGCCTCTGAATGCCACATCAGTGAGGAAATAAAAGCCAAAACTGGCACCTACAGGTTTATTTCCTCAAAAGAAGGCACCACGAATGCATATTCAGGGATATTTTTAAAAGACGGCTCAGCATTAACTGCCAACCTACCAAAAACCCTCAAAGTAAACAAAAGCAACTGAAGGTGATGAAATTTAATGAAAAATTGATTAAAATAGAGATGATCATTCAAAATCTTCTCCCTTAGGCCTCCCAAAGGTCAATACACCATTACTCTATATTAATTGAACAAATGAACCCCTCTTACACTCCACCTCCTCATTCTTCTATAAATAATTCTATAGAAGACAGTTTAGGGGTTGGTCTTTGAATACTCATTGATTGTAAATAGCTGTTGAGGTTGTTGAAGCTCTGCTTATAATAGAAGAAAGATAGGCTAAAATGAGAAGTTTGAGGCTATAGAGACCCACTGGACTTGAAGATTGTAACTGGTTTGGACATCAAATATACAAGCTGATTTATGGGATCCTGGTCTATGTCAATGGTGATTTTTTTCTTATTGTAAATTGTTATTTTCTTATGTTTTCCATACTGTCCATTTTCTCTGATAAGGAATAGCAAATATAGATTAGGATTTACTGCAAAGTACCCTATTTATCATTGATAAATATTTATCCTTTATGTTTTCTGCTTATTGTTTATTTGAAGGTAATTCAATAGGGTATAACCAGTGAAGTGTTGGTAGGCCCATATTGCCTGAGTAAAACTTGAGATTTTTTCTTTAAATGTTCTTGAAAAGTCTGCTAATTAAAGTTGAACTAGGGAAGTCTATGGTTAGCCCTATCCTCTATTTTTCCTCCAACAGTAACTTTAAAAAGTTCTCTAAGAATATTTCCAAAAGCTGGATAGGTTCAAAGTCCTTACCTGATCTTAGGTTATTTTTTGTTTATTTTTAATGTTTTCCATTGATAATATGCTGAAAGCAGGCTAGTTTAAAAGTACTTACCTGATCTTAGAATACTTTTTATGTTTATCATGAATGTTTTCCTTTGAGAATATGCTGAAAGCAGGCTAAGTTAAAAGTCTTTACTTGATCTTAAGCTATTCTTTGTTTTTAAATGTTTTCCCTTGAAAGTATATCAAAAGTAGGCTAGTTTAAAAATACTTACCCGATCTTAGGTTACTTTTGTGTTTTTTCCCTTAAGAGTATGTTGAAAGCAGGCTATTTAAAAGTACTTACCTGATCTTAGACTGTTCTTTGTTTCTTCACGTATTTTACTTCTTTCACTTCATTTCTTACTGTTTCATTTCATAAAATCAACTTAAAGAGATCCTTTGACATAGATGACTTGCCCCATGGACCACTCTTGAACCTTGCTGGTTCAATTAAATCCTCTTATGACTCCATAGCCCAATGGATTGATGTTGTCCCTTGCTTATCTTATTAGCTGAACCATTCCTCCATTTACTTACACCTTCACCCTTCATACAAAATTCCTTCATCTTCATATTATCCTACCCAACCAAAACAAAACAAACAACCTTGTTCTTCATAACTAGCCTAAAATCATACTTGAAGCCTTAAAGATCATATTCTTGAACACATATATAGAGAGATCCATCTCTGAATCTAGGATGGCTAGATCCTTAGATTCCAAAGCGGTTTGATGTAGTCTCTGCAGTGTTTTTACTTGCCAATATTGCAAACTACGGGGCCCTAACAAGAGCTACGACCTTAGTTGCGTAGCTGAGGAGGACCGTTGCATGTTATAGGCTTGGTCGAGATGCAACACGTGATTGATAGTCTGCGAGCAGCGATGCATCATCTGATGATCGTTCACCTCGTGCCGCACCAGATGAGCAGCCTCCACTAGCGTCGAGCAACAATCATCATGGAGAGCAGGCTAGACCATCGGCCACGTCCAGTCAGCAGCCTACAGCATCCAACATTACTCATGATCATGAGCAGGCTGGACCATTAACCATGTCGAGTCATCATGATAAGCAACCAACAATTGATCAAGATCAGCAGGCACATGATGATCAGCATGTATCTGAGCTTGTCGAGGCTGCACCATTGACTGAGCAAGCCTCGACTAGTACTGCTATTGATGATGTACCACCAACTGATCCATGACATTTATATTACAGTTGTATATTTTTTATATTATTCAGTTATATATATATATATATATATATATATATATATAGACATATATATACATATATATATGGTCAATGTATTTTATTTTCATGTTGCATTTGTACTTAATTTACATGTTGGCGATCATCATGATGTGTATATTGTTAGGTCATGTTACATATGTTCATTTAATGTGAAACTTGCAGATAGATGTGTATGTGATAACAGTTATTTCACATGGGATGTATATTTGATGTTTGTGTTGTGATAATATTATATAATGTTAATTGTGTTTTGTTATGTGATCATGATCATGATGATGTTAGCGAATTTGAATGTGTTTTTTAGTCAAATATGATGTTTGTATGACGGTTATCATGAACGTGATGTTTATTAATTAATTTAATATTAAATGATCATGATATTGTAAAATTGTAATATTTGTAATTCTAATTGTATGTAAAATTCTAAAATTGTAATTGTAATTGTATGTAAAATGATAGAAATAACTAAAATCACTCAATTACTAAACACACTCATATATTATACACAATTGGTGTATGTGTAAACACACTCACACACACTGATTACATTTAGATTACTCTATTAAATAGAGTTTCTGAGATCCAACTTATTCCTAACTTAGAGAGTGGTTGAGAGAATTTCTCAACCATCACAAACCAACTTCTCAAATATAGGATGCAAGCATTAACTCCAACATCCCCCCTTAATGATTACATTACATGAATTTATTAAAATCACTCATAAATAACAAAATAATCAATCATTCTGTAGCTTATTAGTAGATTCTCCATCAAGTTGCCTCATAACCCTCGTAAAGGTGTAGTTGGAAAGTTGGATTCCCGAGTTTGCTTCCTCAACTCCCGAATCAAGGACCTCTCGAAGTCAGTTACCGGACAGCATCCCAATCTATCGCATAACCTCATTAGGAGACCACTCAATGTCTATGACTAATGAGAGATTCTTCCCTAGATCCGCAACGGCCATACTATCTTGACAACCATCCATGTTGAGCCTTACTGCCACTCGATCTTTTAAGTACTAGCTTCAGAGACATAGCTAAACTGCTAGTCATTTTATGGACGAGCTCCCATCTACCAAGATACATGGGTGCAAACCACTGTATTCGCTAGTTGTATAGAAGAGTCGTCTAAATACAAAATGTATCTAGATTCAACCATTACATCATGACCTTCTTATCTAGTTTGAAAAATTCATCCTTACTTAATTTAAAAAATATTACTTTTTAATACGCCACTCAAACCTTTTGTCAGCCTAAACGGAGAGAGAGATGTGGGCTGCCAGGTGGTACAAATAGATCCAATAAATTTTCTCTAATATTCTGATTCCTAAAATCTGATTTAAGAACCAGAGCCAAGATTGCTCGATAATGAATATCACACTAGACCAACTGTGCTTACCAACCTTATGAATCTCATACAGTCTAAGTTAAAACCCAGACCTTACAATGGGTGATAATGGATATCATACCAATTGCTTTGTTTTCCGATCATAATTAGAATCTCTTACACTTCAATTAGAATTTTTTAGCTTAATTGTAACTCAATTTCAGATTCCATTATTTTGAACATCGCATTCAGCAGGAAGATTAGAAGGGAAAAACTTCTCTCTGTCTCTGCTCACCATCTTCGTAATGAACGAACAAGAGTAACGGGCGATTTTGAAAACCATTTTGAACAAAGTTGAAGGCCTTCGCCGTGTGACAAGAAGCCGTCAGGCCCCTTAGGTATTTCAATGGAAATGTTGATAAAAAATATTGAAAAGACTAAAAATGCACCATTGCACCAAACACAATAGCAAGATGTAGAATTTTGAAACTGGTAATAGGTCAATCGATCCGACGCTCAAAAAAAGAAAAAAGAAATAACCACTCCACAAAGCACCGTGGAGCTTCGGGAATTTTATCACAACACAACACAACACACAGGCCTCTGATCCTGTGCTCCGATACCATGATAGAAATAACTAAAATCACTCAATTACTAAACACACTCATATATTATACACAAATAGTGTATGTGTAAACACACTCACACACACTGATTACATTTAGATTACTCTATTAAATAGAGTTTCTGAGATCCAAGTTATTCCTAATTTAGAGAGAGTGGTTGAGAGAATTTCTCAACCATCACAAACCAACTTCTCAAATATAGGATGTAAGCATTAAATCCAACATAAAATATTTGTAAAATTTTAATTGAAATTGTAATATTTAATTTATCGTGAAATGATTGTAATTGTAATTTTAATTGTAATTGTAAATATGTAAAATTGTAAAATTCTAATTCTAATTCTAATTGTATGTAAAATTCTAAAATTGTAATTGTAATGGTATATATGTAAATTTGTAAAATTGTAATTGTAGTTGTAAATTTTAAATTTGTAAAATTGTAATTGTATATATGTAAAATTCTAAAATTGTAATTGTAATTGTAATTGTAATTATATGTAAAATATTTGTATAATTTTAATTGTATTACTGTGAATTGATTGTAATTGTAATTGTATGTAAAATTCTAAAATTGTGATTGTAATTGTCTGTAAAATATTTGTAAAAGTTTAATTGTATTAATGTGAAAATTTTAATTGTATTAATGTGAAATGATTTTATTAAAATTTTTAAATTTGTAAATTTGTAAAAGTTTAAATAATTGTAAAATAATAAATCTAGAATAACATGAATTATTGTAACATAATAAAGTTTAGAATATTAACGCAAATAAATTCATGTCCTTCAGAATTATCGTTATTTTATTATGAACTTACATAAAAAAAAGAACTTTATACAGTACGCCATTATTTTTGAGATCAACATAATTGCAAATTATTAAGTGAAATATTGATTTTAACATTAACACAATGCAAATTACCAATTAATTCAAAATACATATTATAATGTTTCAAAAAAACCTTCTTAAAAAGTATAAATATTGCTGAAATAACACATGTACCATATCACTCTCGGTTCTCATGATCACCCTCATTATCTTCAAGCTCACATGGCATGATAACACTATTGTTCTCAAAAATATGTTTTGATCTAGAGTCACCTCTCAGTATGAACCACCAATCCCTATCCAACACATTTGGGTAAAAGACACCTGGTTGCAGTGTTTGGGGAAAACATAGGGCTCCTTAGCTTCATCCCACACCTTTCTAGAGTTGATACATATCAGCCTACTATTGTGATCTTCCTTCACATTATTCCAATCAAAGTTGTCCCACCACTTGCACCTAAAAAAAACACATTAGAAAGAAGAGAAATCCACTTCAATGATCTCTTGTATCATTCCGACATAACCTAACGTCCCTCGTACTAGGTTTTAATCATGGTGGCTAGATCGACAAGATTGATCGAACTCAACTTCCACTCCACAGTCTTGTGCGATGTTTCCAGCATCGTCATTGTTTGTGCGAAAATGGTGTCCATATGCCCACATAGATGGGAACAAATGCACCTATTATAAAAAAGTTAAAAAAATCATAGCGTCATGTGTCTTATAATAACCCAACAGTTAAAATATGAAATATAGATGTCTTATAAGTTTCAAATTTAGATATAAATTAAATATATTATTACCGAGTTGCTACACCCAATCCCTACATTTAGCGCATCCTCTTCAACACACGGGTAATGACTTGTTGCATCGTATTTCTCTTTGACTTGGTCAGCAAGCTAATTGTTGGGGCATATTTTCATTTAAATGATCAAGATAAGGCACACTTATACCATTCAACCATATTAATTATTTCCTGTCACTATCCCATTGTAATATTCCTAATTAGCCCAAGCTAACAAGAATATACTATTTTGTTTCCATTTTCTTGTTGCAAGAACAATTTGTAAAGGAGGATAAATTTAAACTCCTAAAACAACAAAATAAATCAATGCCCATGTGAACAAGGCTAAATCTGGGCTGCCTTAGTGAAACCCCTTTTGTGTGAAAAGGGATTAAGTCATTTTACTGGGTCAACTGGACCAAATAAACAATGTTGTCTAGATACATTGATCCACCTAGATGCACAACGCAATCTTAGTTGGAGGCTCATCATGTGAATGCAGCTAAATCATTGAGAGGGGTTAGGGTTTGGCAAGGATTCCATCTTATTTAAGGAGGAGGAGGACAACATGAGAAGGTTGTTGATGATCTTATTTATGAAGGATTTGTCTGCTTAGACACTTCTCATTCTCTAGCTGTTTAGTTGATAATAGTGTTGTTTAGCACTAGGGTGTTCCTGATCGGGAATCCCACCTCTTCCTTGAGAGGCCTCTTGGAGGAGTCTTGCATTTCTTGACCAATATTAGGCATTTTTCCAAGCTCTTCTTCCAACTACAACGTAGATCCAGTTGAGGGTTTGGTTGTCTTTGTAAGCTGCAACAAGTGGAGGCTAGATCTGCTCAGATCTAGGCCATTCCAGGGCCTCTTTTCACTGGGAAAGTCTTCTATCCCATTGGCAAGAGAATTCTGAACATTTAGAGCTGATATTTCAGATCTTGGCATCAGTCCAACCCAGTGCTTCAACCTACAGTGCATTTTTCCTTCTAGGACTGCGTTATTTTCAAGAAGGAAGTTGCAAGGTGTTTTGACACACTTTTTAAGGAGATATCTCTGGTGTTGGGGTTCTGCCCTTCACTAAGGTGATCCATGGATTAGATTTCTGATCCATGTTCTGTACAGATCTGATCTGCTTCTATTGTAATCATATTCAGAAATTTCTGAATACTACTATAGATCTGCTGCTTTAGATCTCAGATCTACTCTCTTTGTTTCATGTTTTGGTCAAAACCCCAAGGGGATCTTATAAAGGAGCATTTCTAGTGTACAGATCTGAAATAGATCTAATGTTTTGAACACAGATCTGCTCTAGATCTAGAGTGTAATATACAGCTACTGCAGCTCTTATAAATAACGTTTTCAAGCTATTTTGCAGTCAATACATTGTTGCAACACCTCATTCTTGAGGGTTTCTTCATCCAAGTTCTCCATTTTTCTCTTGTACATTATATGGGCCCTATTATAAACTTGATTTTATAATGTATAAGTGATTAATGAACCATTATATTATTCTCCTGCATATATTGGGTTTATCTATGTTATTTTCTAGGCATATTTATTTTGTAGTGCTGCAGCCCCTTCTTTGGGCATTTTTCAACTGCACTAGGTGTGGGGAGACCTAAAAACCCCAAGGGGTATGTAAAATAGAGACAATCTACTGTACAAATCTGATATAGATCTAATGTTTTGTACACAGATCTATTATATATCTGAGTTGTAACCTACAGCTACTGTATGCTCATAAAAATAACGTTGTCGAGGCTTTGCAGTGAAATATATAGTTGCAGCACCTCTTTTAGAGGGTTTTTATCATGAAAGTCTTCCATATTTCTCTTTTACATGGATTGGGCCACATTTTAAATCTGATTTACTATTGTATAATCTATTTTTGAGCTATCATATTGGTCTCTTACTAATTTTAACTAAAACTGTGTTATTCCACTGGGCAATGTTCTTTGTATTGCTGTAGCCCTTCCTTGGGCAATTTCCAAGCCATATTGGGTGTGGGAGATCTGTTTAACCCACCTAGTTTGATTTGTTTCTGATCTACTCTTCGATTTGGGTCTTATATTATCAGATATAAGGGATCCAAGGGCTAATTTCTAGTTCTGAAGCATCCATTCCTAAAAAATGCATTTTTCAGGCATGCCTTGCTAGCAGTTCCAATTTGGGGATACTACAGTGGTATCAGAGCAACTATCTTGGCATAGCCTGTGATTTTATTACTAAAGATCCAATATGTATTTTCATGGAAATAAAATATTGATGAAGAAGTGTAGTTACACTGAAGACACAAAAGACAAGGGTCCAAACCCTTCATCTGGAAGATTGAAAGGGAAAGAGTTTTCAGAAACTCTATTCCAAACTATGCATGAGTTGGAGAATGAAATCAGGGGAATGAGGAATGAAAGACCAGTAGATCTCTTGAAGAGGTTTTCACATGAAGGAAGCCCCACTACTTCATATGATGTGTGTGAGCATTCAGCCACACAATATGGTCTGAAACGTTGTAGCATTCCTACATTCCTTGCAAGAGGAGAAGAAGAAGGAGAGACACCAAAGGATGAGACTCTTGGTGACTATCTTCGAAAATATGAATCTCGATCTAAAATATTCAAAGAGAATCTAAGCTTCCCACAGTTTTGTCAACTCAAAGAAGAAAGAAGATCCAGCAGAACTATGAAGAGAAGAGGGTGCATGCAGCACACCTTGGGTAGAACTTTTCAACCTACTTTCGATGGGTCACCTGAGAGCTTAGCCAAGTCTTGGGTAAAGAATATGGACACATATTTTCAGCTACATCCAATTTATGAAGAATAATCCATAAGATTAGCAGCGTTGCACCTCCAAGATAAATCATATGCCTGGTGGTTGTTTGAGTCTTCTTCATTACAAAATGTAAACATCTCTACTTATGAAAAGTTTACTAGGAGGTTAGTGAAAATATTTGATTCTATGCCATCTGAAATTCCTTTGGGTAAGAAAACTAATCCCAATAAATCAGAACATTTGCATGATATGGGAAGATCCATGAAGATAAATCCAATTTAGAGCATTGTTAAAGGGGTTAAGGATCTGCTACATGATTTTCCAAGGGCAAACACCCCACTTTAGCAAGAGCATTCTTCTCAAGAAGAAGACATGATTGTTCCTTTTTCAAGGAGAGATCAAGAGAAAGGATCCTTTATTGATGAGACATACTCCAATGATGAGGAGAAGAAAGAAGAAGAACTGAAAGGTTCCTCCAGCGCTGTGACAACAGGAGGAGATCTCTTTTTATTGAGAGATGGAGATGAGGCTAGTGCTTCCACTAAGAGGACTTTTGTATCTTTGCAAGGAGGCCCCAAGGATCCTATACCTAAAGAGGATGAGTAACATGTGTCTATGATGATAGAAAAAGAGACAAAACAATGGAGGAAATGTGCTCCAACACTGCATCCAAATTTTGGAACACACACTATGATGGATCAGTCCTTTGTGATCAAGACTCTTGACACCAAGGAGATGATGGGTGTTCATGAGTTAACTTCATCTAAATGGAGCACCTTAGACTATGAGATCTTACAGAAGGTGGGTGATTAAGAATAATATGGGGGAGTTGCTCCAACTTCTCCTTATAATGATACTTCCACACAACAATCAGAGATGGATTTGTGCAGTGGAAAAAACCATAATAAGTTCCCATCTGTTGTTCACATGGGAATGAGCCATGAGACATCATTATCTTGTGGTATACCACCTACGAGACCACCTAATTTAGATTTGATGAAAGATGTTTCATGCATTGATGCTCCTCTCATAGATCCAAGAAGGAAGGGAGCATTAGAAGACCATGCATCAGTGCTGAGAGTGTCGGGAAAGTACAAGGAGAGGGAAAGCATTTTTTCCTTAACATCACTATCCATTCTCTCATCTCATATTGTGATGAGAAAATATGCTGTAAGAATGAAGGTTGACACCATCATGAAGCAAGGAAGGTAATCCTTGAATTAGAATACAAACTTTTTTGGAGTATCCTCTTCCATACATGATGAGAGATGGTGGTCACACATACATACTTTGGCAAAACCAAGGAGGTTTTGGATAGATGATAGCCTACCATGGGAGACTAACTTCCAAAAACTTCCATCTTATTTTGAGCATGTGCATGAGAAATGCGGGCAGCAAGGAAGGACTGGCAACCTTCCACCTTGCACCTTGGGCATGGGAGATGTTAAGGAGAATAACAACAACATGGCAGACACTTCAGATGACACATTATCAGCGCTGTCATTATTGGGCACATTAGATCCCTATTGGAAACCCCAACTGCTGGTGGAATATTCCAAGGATCTTCATACTTGGATGATTCTTGATGACTGGTTGCATGAAGGGAGCTATTCAATCCTTGATGGAGTCATATATAATCATGGTAGGATATTCTTGTCTAGAGCTTCCAAGGTCAAGGAGAAGTTACTACAGAGGGCTTATGAAGAGTTCAATTTCAGTCACACCTATTCTATGAAGCTCAACAATATCATTTTGAGGAGCTATTATTGGGAGGGCTTCGAAAGAGAACTATATCAACATTGTCAGAGATGCATGGACCTTTTGGATTTGGAGCAGTAACATGACTCTAAGGAAGAGCTAAATCAGCCCTCTCTTTCTCCCCTTGAAGAAGAGAGTGGATCTATGCACCACTCCATTGATAGGAGGAGGATTGTTGGTGAAGAGCATGCTCTTAGTACAACTGTTTTATATTCATATTTCATGCATTATTACACCATGTTTTTGCAGGGCATGACTCCAAGGAGGAGTAATATATTTTGTAAGCCTCATGGCCAATATTGGGTACCAAAAATTTCTGAATTGGGCCACTCCCTTGGAAGAACAAGGTAGATTTTTCATCATGATGGGTGCTTCCCAAAGGCACCAAATATATCTCACACTTTCAACTATGGTGAGATGGTATGGGAAGCAAGTAAGTGGTGGGAAAACCACTTACCACATCTTGATTTGATGCAGGCAGGGGATGCTCTGCGTTGGTTCCACATGTGGGACTATGATCCACCTCCATGTGCACAAATTTTTGATTGTTTGCACCTTGTTTCGATCCCCTATATTGATGATGTACTTGTTCTTTTTATGGGGATGTATGGAGGAAGGAGGTAAAACATGCATGTGTCCTATGGGATGACTACACTCCTTGTACTTTCTGTCTTATATTTCAGGGAGGGAATTGGGCAAACCATGGTTGTTTCCTGTGATTTATTGTTTCAATATGGGATGAGCTATTTGCCTCTCATGAGAACATTGTTGGAACAAGACATGGATGGATGGTTTGGTGATCACTTAGCTTATAAGAGGAGCTTATTCTTTGTTTGTGACACCAATGGAGGAAGAGATGAGTTGCAGCACTCACCTTATCAATTTCTTGAGGAAAAGCAACATTTTGGAGGGGATGAATGTAATATTCCTAATTAGCCCAAGCTAATAGTAATATACTATTTTGTTTCCATCTTCTTGTTGCAAGAATAAATTGTAAAGGAGGATAAATTTAAACACCTAAAACAACAAAATAAATCAATGCCCATGTGAACAAGGCTAAATCTGGGTTGCCTTAGTGAAACCCCTTTTGTGTAAAAATGGATTAAGTCATTTGACTGGGTCAACTGGACCAAATCAACAACATTGTCTAGATACATTGAACCACCTAAATGCATAATGCAGTCTTATTTGGAGGCTCATCATGTGAATGCAGCTAAATCATTGAGATGGTTTAGGGTTTGGCAAGGATTCCATATTATTTAAGGAGGAGGAGGAAAACATGAGAAGGTTGTTGATGATCTTATTTCTGAAGGATTTGTCTGCTTAGAAACTTCTCATTCTCTATCTATTTAGCTAAGAATAATGTTGTTTAGCACTATGGTGTTCCTGATTGGGAATCCCACCTCTTCCTTGAGAGGCCTCTTGGAGGAGTCTTTCATTTCTTCACCACTATCAGGCATTTGGAAAAGCTCTTCTTCCAACTACAAAGTAGATCCTATTGAGGGTTTGGTTGTCTTTGTAAGCTGCAGCAAGTGGAGGCTAGATCTGCTCAGATCTAGGCCATTCCAGGGCCTCTTTTCCCTGGGAAAGTCTTCTATCCCATTGGCAAGAGAGTTATGAACCTTTGGAGCTGATATTTCAGATCTTGGCATCAGGCCAACCCAGTGCTTCAACCTACAGTGCAGTTTTCCTTCTAGGACTACGTTATTTGTAAGAAGAAAGTTGCAGGGTGTTTTGACACACTTTTTGAGGATAGATCTTTGGTGTTGGGGTTCTGCCCTTCACTAAGGTGATCCATGGATTACATTTCTGATCCATGTTTTGTATAGATCTGATCTACTTCTATTGTAATCATCTTCAAAAATTTCTGAATACTGCTGCAAATCTTCTTCTTTAAATATTAGATCTACTCTCTGTGATGCATGTTTTGATCAAAACCCCAAGGGGATGTTGTAAAGGAGCCTTGATAGTGTACAGATCTGAAATAGATATGATATTTTGTACATAGATCTGCTCTAGTTATGGAGTGTAATATACAGCCGCTGCAACTCTTATAAATAACACTGTCAAACTATTTTCCAGTCAATACATTGTTGCAGCACCTCATTCTTGAGGGTTTCTTCATCTAAGTTCTCTATTTTTCTCTTGTACATTGTATGGGCCCTATTATAAACCTGATTTGCTGATGTATAAGTGATTAATGAACCATTATATTGTTCTCCTGAATATATTGGGCTGATCTATGTTATTTTCTGGGCAGAGTTATTTTGTATTGTTGCAGCCCCTTCTTTGGGCATTTTTCAACCACACTAGGTGTGGGGAGACCTAAAAACTCCAAGGGGTATGTAAAATAGAGACAATATAGTGTACATATCTGATATAGATATAATATTTTGTACACAGATCTGTTCTAGATCTAAGTTGTAACCTACAGCTGTTGTATGCTCATAAAAATAACGCTGTCAAGGCTTTGTAGTGAAATATGTTGTTGCAACCCTCTTTTAGAGGGTTTTTCTCCTGAAAGTCTTCCATATTTATCTTGTACATGGATTGGGCCACATTTTAAATATGATTTAATATTGTATCAGCTATTTTTGAGCTATCATATTGGTCTCTTACAACTGTCAACTAAAACTACGTTATTCCACTGGGCATTGTTCTTTGTATTGCTGCAGCCCTTCCTTGGGCAATTTCCAAGCCATACTAGGTGTGGGAGATCTGTTTAACCCACCTAGTTTGATTTTTTTTTTATCTGCTCTTGGATTTGGGTCTTATATTATTAGATATAAGGGATCCAAGGGCTGATTTCTAGTGCTGAAGCATCCATTCCTGAAAAATGCGTTTTTCAGGCATGCCTTGCTAGCAGTCCCAATTTGGGGATACTACACCCATTTCATCCTCTTTTGTTCATACAATACAACCTCATCTACTAGGTGGATTAGAAGATGAACCTGTAAGTCCATGAAACTCGTCGGCAGTTCCTTCTCAAGCATACAAACAATCTCAACTATCTCTTGACACCACCGTGGAATGTTAGCCACATGAATCTCCTTTGACGTGATCCAATGTAAAAATGCAGATAATTTAGATATGGCATGTCCTAGGTCTTGAGGGAATTCATGTTTCACACACCCACACATGAAAAAAGGATAATGACACTGAAAAGTTATAAACACGTGCAATAATATACAAAATTAGTCATGTTTTATGATCCCCGCATGGGATTAAATTTATTAATATAACAAATAATAAAAGCATGCTTTTGGCATTATACGTACTCTTAGATGGTTCAAATGGTCATGTGATTTCAACCCCGACAAATGGTCATCCACGGTGAAGCAGCGCCGTAGTGGAGACCCATATGAAGTTGGCACCCTCACACCCATTATAACTTCCTTAGCCAAAGAAATTTCATATTTTTTTTTAAATCCATGGGACATCACCTTCTTTGAAAAACCATGAATTAGAGGGACCAGCTCCTGCCTTTGATCTCTTACTTTTAATCACCTTGGCCAATGTTTCTTTTTAGTTTGTGAAGTAATAAGATATTTCGTAACAGCTAATGTGTCACTTTATTTCGATGATATCTGCCTCCATAAAGAAGATGAAACATTTTTAAATATATGCATGGGATCTAATAAGTGCGTAATATTAAGATGCTCCCAATATTGGAGGTTATAAAATATATATTTCCTTTTCATCCCAAATTATGGGCAATTTCTCAACATAGGTGTCGAAGAATTCTGGATCATCGAACATAGGCTCCCCATTTGAATCGAACATCTCTATGAACTCCTTCTCATTCTCTCTCTCATATCCTCTAAGCCATTCAGTGGGTGTCATTATTGGAGGCCTTTGGGTTCTCTCTCGTTTACCATTGAAAGTGGATGCTTCTCTTTTGTAAGGGTGTTCTTCTGGGAGGATTACCCTGGAGCAATCATACACTGGATTTCTTAGGTCCTTGGACCATCTAGCTTTCAGAGAAGGTCCACAATATTTACATGCAAAATACCCTTTTGTTACAAGTCCTGCGAGATTATTTTATACAATTAATATACATGGCACGTTAAAGAATATCATGAATATGGGAACAATTACAACGAATTAAATAATTAATATCTGAAAGAATATTGTTACGTATATAAAAAAATCAATAAATTAAACATGTAATTTACCATAGAAAACTCCTAAGCCTAGATAATTATGTGTCTTGTAAGCACATATGCCATATAACGTAAAACTCCTCTCTGTTGTGATGGGTCTTGATACATTGTATACATTTATCCCATCCCATAATTCCTTCAATTCATCTACCAGTGGTTGTAAGTAGACATCCATATTCTTCACTTGTCTTCTACCAGGGACTATGAGAGCCAACATAAGATGTTAATTCTTCACAGACAACCATTGGGGGATATTGTTATTGATCACTACTACAATCCAAACAAAATATTTTGTGTTCTGGAGGGTGTTTCGGGGAATTAACACCCTAGAGGTTGGTTTGGATTCAACCTCCACAGAGCAGGGGCGTACTACTTAACAGAGACCCACACGATCATGCACATTCATAAAAACTACATAGAGCAGAATGAGAGGTTTACCCGTTGGTCCTACGTTTGAAGTAGATCCACGTGGAGTTCAAACTCCCTGCAACCGTCCTTCGTCCTTAACCTGAAATGCAAGAAGAAACCAGCACAAAGGACAAGTTGTACAGCATATTTCTACTCTATATGTTAGTGTGATTCATATAAAACATTAAATAAATCATAATAAATGCATGTATAACAAATATTCTTCATACATTAAAGCATACACTAACACGTTTATTTCGGGAACAGCATGATACTTCTGTATTATAAAATAGTACGTACAAAAGTAATCGTGGAGAGATCACCTGATCCTTCCAAGGCCTTCGCAGACCGTCGTCCGGATCCGTCCAGCCCTTGCCTCGCTAAGACTCCTTCCAAACTGGTGCATACGAGATAACATATAAAGGGATGTGTATCTCGAGGAAACAAGGGTTTCCTACAATGAACTGGGAAAGTGCAGGAGGCACGGGGAATCAGACTTGGATAGGGAATACCAACAGAGTATAATATCAATAATTCTCTCTCTCCCTTAGGCCATACACATGAGGTCTTTTTATAGTCCCTCCAAGTAGTTTCAACAGTTGGAAACAGTTGGCCACGGGCTGGGGTGGTTGAACTACCTGAGTAACCATCAACCCAGCGCGAAATTAGGGATTTTTATATATTTTTTAATCATTAAAAATGGCATACGCGGAAAAGTCTAGCTGTACTCGCGTATACACGCGGAAAAACACGGGCATAGTCGCGTATGAAGGATTTTCCACTGTTTTTAAGTGAATTTGTCCAAGTCTGTAGGAATGGGTGCCCAAAAAGCCATGTAGCAATCATGAATCATGTCAAGGTGAGAAATGATGCTATAACAGATGCCCCCTAATATATGAGGTCAGAAGGGGTACATGATGGCCGAAATGTATTATGCACATAGAAATAACTTCGCAAGGACAAGGGAGGACTTCACCAGATTTCAGCCTGCCAAAAACCAATGAAAGGAACCAGAGAGTCAACACATGCTGAGGCGGGCATACCCATGCTCAGTCAAAAATACATCATATAGATAGAAAGTACTGAATAGATCCAACATGTATACAAGTATAACTGAACTGAAAGTACATAGTGAATCATCTGAGCAGGGCCCGGAAATACAAGTCTGAATCAATGTCCAAGTATCACATATAGAAAGCTGATCAAAGATAGTGCAGCTGGATGTCTGATCAAGTAACTGAATCTCCAAGTACCGGATCATAAGTGGTGGATCAAACGGTACAATCACGCAACTCGGGGACCAACATATAAGATGCTGCTGTGCTGAACTGCAACATATAAGGGTGGACGGAAACACTGGCAGAAACTGAAAGGACTGTCAACAGTGAACCGAGAAATGCTGATGCAACCCAAGGTCTTCACCGATCACAACGGCACAATTCTACACAATGGGAATAAATGAGCTGAGGTCGACCATGTGAGAAATCGTTGGATTACCGGGCAATGATGTTTCCCGTTAACCAACGCGAGACAACCCAACGATAATGATAATGAGTGTCAAGGTGCCCCAGTACAATCTGACAAGTGTGAATGAATGAGTTGAAGTCGAACACTTGAAAGAATCTACCAATCAGGAGGCAACAATGAATCCCCACTGTCGATAGCGAAGAGTCTGCCACTGATGACTGCAAACCCTAAGGTACTGACAAAAGACTCTAGATCTTATTCCCAGAGCAATGAGTCGGAGTCGATGGGAAAAGATCTGCTGGAAGGAAGGCATTAAGGCATCCCACATCAGTCCAGCGCGAGTGTAACCCGCGGGCCAAGATTTGGAAGGAATCGGACGAAGTAGAGTGATGGAACCAAAACCGAAGTACGTTTCCGACATGCACAAGATGAAGCTAGTGCACGGAAGAAACCCTCTGAACCAACCAATAATGAAAGCTGACACAGAGGCGAGAAATCCACCGATAGGGTCAAATGGAAATCAAGGTACTGCACGGATCCCAAGTGTGATAATGTGTGCTGACGTCGAACACAGGGGAAACCACTCAGTCAAAGACCCATGATGATGATCAAATGCTGAGCACGAGGTCACCTATCAATGATGGAAATAGGCCCAAGGTGCGGCTCTAGGCTTGCTCTCAGAGCAATGTGTCGTGGTCGATAAGAGACAAACCCGCCGGCAAGAAGTCAATGGGGACCTTCTCAAACCAGCACGAGCAGAAGATCAAAACATCTGATGTGATAGAACATGATACCGACAAGACCGGGAAGGCCGACTGAATAATGAGTCAAGAGACACCGCAGAATGGCCGACTCAGGCTAGACTTCCCTTGAACAAAAGCACGACTCTGTGATGACCATGGCAGTAAAAAGTGACACTGTATAAGTCTGTCTTGCGGGAGGCAAAACAAACTCTCCATATGATTGGAAGAGATAACCAACCGGGGGAGAACTGACAAGTGAAACATGGTAAAGGCTGAACCTAGGTCAAACTAGAACCATCCCAAATGAATGAAATATATATAAGTATATGTGCTTTGTTCAAGGGCGAAACACTGACTCTGTACTGCCATCAAAACAACGAAGATACATCCCGTTCCCGCTCTTTTGTTATATTTGATTTTTTTGTCTTTTTCATATAATAAGCCTGAAAAAGAATAAAAGAATGCTATGGTACAATGGATAGAACGAGTATCAAGAAAGCAGATGCACTAGTTCCTGGGGTTGGAACAATCCTATGCTCAATGCAAGGTGGCGAAAACTGGTCAGTGATACTCAGAGGAACGTTCCATCCATGGGTACAAAGGTGTCAAGTCGTGATAGCTAAGTGCATGCAATGGTTAACTTGTACGGAAAGTCAAGGTCAAAAGTTGGCTTAAACATCGAGTCCAAATGAAGCCGGCTAAAGGCCAGGATAAACAAGTAGCCAATATGCAATGCAGTAATACAACTTAACGACACCGGGGAGCCTCTAGGGTAAAAGCCAGAAAAAATGATAAGTGATGAAGAAGAAGAATGAAGCTTCAACACATAAGACATGGCGGGACTAAAGAGGACTCCCGAGCCTACATAAAACGCAGCATGGGCAACAAGTGATAACGAGGAACTAACTAGGAAGCCCATGTAAAGGAAGGCTCTACCATCAAGTCATGATTAAATAATCGGCGAGTGAAATGGGTGTAATACTCATGACCTGATGGGATCGACCCTAAGGCAAGTGATCAGTATGAAGGCTAGAATGCAAGATGCAACGGAAAGTGATTCCCTAACCTATATGCCAGTGAAGATCATATACCTGCCGTGAAGAGTCTGAAATCATGGATCAAAAACCGGGAAAAGTCTCAAAATCGTCAAAATGTACCTGAAAATATACCAAATTGGGCACTTCCAAGCAATCGAGTTATACAGCATAAGACAGATCGAAAAAATAAGCATAAAGAAATTTTTGCAAAATTTTTCAATTTTTAGCCATAAATACACAAATTACCTCTCAATTGGTTTCATTATTGCATAGCTGATTTGGAAAAAGAGCTCTGGAGCTAAAAACTTGTTTCGTCAAATCAGGAACAACCGACCGTCGGAATTCAGCGAAACTTCAGGTAGGCTCCTTAATCATCCTGTTTATTCATTTTGTCCGTTTGAAATTTAAAATTAGGTGAATTTTTGCCTAGAAACCCTTCTTAAAAAATGCGTATCTGCGCATACGCGGGTTCAATGAAGTGAAGCCGCGTATACACGCGACTGTGCACAGGAAAAGTCGCGTATGCGCAAGTCCGTAACTCAAAAAGAAGTTTCTAATGCAAATTTTTTATGAAATTTTTCAGGATGACTATCTCTTGGAGGGAACGTGAGCACAGCGCAATAGACCAAGAGGTCATGCAGGATCGCGCGGCACAAAATGTCCTCCGAAACTGTGGATTATTCAAATTTTTCAAAATGCCCAATATGAAAAGTAATGTGAGATTGCTTGAAATGCTCGTAAATTACTGGGAACCAGATCAGGATTGCTTCATCATTGATCAGATGCCACTACGCATAGAAGTGGAAGATATATACTTCATCACTGGACTCTCCAGGAGGGGAGACCCATTAGACCTGCACGGAAAGCCCCTGGGAGGGTTGACCGTGGAGGACTATGTCCAAATCTATTGCGTAGATAATTCCAAGAAATTTGGCACAGAGATTGCTATCAGAGATATCAGGGATTTGCACATAAAGATCCTCCTATTCACCATTGGCAGAGTGGCAGGATCTGCCTCACTACACCAGGCGTCCAGGACGCACATGAGCATAGCTGTAGAGTGCTTAATTCATGTGTATGATTGGTGCACTGCCCTGCTACAGAACATGAAACAACAACTGACCTCCATTCGCCAAACAAAAACAAAACACTTTGGCTATGGAACCATTTTGACAACATTCTTCTTCGAGAGAGTTCCAACTTTGAGACCCAAAGTCATCTCGACTATCAGCAGCCCGCGGGACCCAAGAATCGCCCGTTGGGCAGACATGATGAAGAGACTGGGGGGCAGCGAGGTACCCCGAACCACCTGGGACGATGAGTTCTTCTTATGGTGGAGAGAACAGATCATCGCAGTGGACGACTATCCCTATGCCGGGATGGATTTCCGAGGAGATTCAGATCTAGTACTTCCACCCGGTGCAGCATGGGGAGCAGTCGGTAAGTTTTTGCAGAATTTTTTAACTTATATGATTTTTTGGATTTTTCAATTATGTATGAAAAATGAAAAACAAACATGTTTTTGGATTGGATTCATAATGACTGACAATTAAAAATGATCATGTTTCAGATGTTGGACCAGTTCGTCCTGAGGGCCTAGCACGTCACAAGCGTCGCAGAGGTGAGGCGGAGACAGCGGATTCTGACAGGACACTCCAGGCCGTGCAGAGAAACTTGGAGGGACTGACCCGCCAAATCCCTCTGGCTGCTGTGGAGGACTTGCCAGAAGCCATCCAGAGACGGGTTGTAGGAGTACCCCGGGACTGGGTTAGACTGTTCCGTCGTGTGGCCACTGCAGTGATGTTCTATAGGAACGCAACTTCTGGGCAGGGTCCTCAGGAGTAGACAGATTTTACATATTAGATGACTGTATATTCTTTTTGAAACTGAACATGATGGGGCATAAGCCCAAGTTTTGTACGGCATTGATGGATCCAAATTTTGTAAAGTTTTTTGACACTCTGATGATATATACAGCGATATTTGATGTGATGTGATAAATGTATCAAATGTATGATGTTTTTGATGATTAAAATTTATTGTATTGAATGATTAATATGCCAATCTAAAGCTTGATTAGCCAATGAGTCAGCAAACCAATTGTCAGCTCGAGGAATATGAATGAACGTTAAAAATTGAAATGACCTTTGTAACAAACGTACCCTCAAGAACAATCGTAATAAAATTGGATCTCGTACCCGATAAGTGTTGTTCAACTGCGACACCACCAGCTGGGAGTCCAAGAAAACTACCAACGAATCAACACCCAAGGATATTGCCTCCGAGAGTTGATGAACGACTGCAGTGTATTCTGCTACGTTATTGGAAGCAGGACCAATGCAGACCCCTCTTGATACCAACAGCTGACCGGAAGGATAATGAAGCACCCAAGCCGCGGAAGCTAAGTTCCGGGTGTGTCTACTAGCACCATCGGAGAAACCAAAATGACTCATGACATCAACACAACCTGCCAAAGCAGATCAAAAACATCACCATCTCATCAAAAATCGAAAATCAAACAGATATGTACAAAACAAAAAACTACTATATACAAAGCAAAATGCCAGGCCAAAGCCTAGGCATAATACTTCTTCAAATAGAGCCCATTTCGGGGCTCCGACAACTCGTTCCCTTTGAAGTCAACCAAGGTATACGCTCCTTTCTTAAGGACCTTTTTGACGATATAGGGGCCATACCACATCGATTTAAACTTTCCTGCCCCCAAGGCATCTTTTTCTTGGGCATAGACCAAAACAAGGTCACCTTCGGAAAAGACCCTAGGCTTAACTGCCTTATCGTACTGAACTTTGACTCTGTTTTTATGGGCTTCGTTCAACGTGGCAACATCTCGACGCTGCTCATCAAGATGTTCCAGATGAAGAAGCCGCTCTGCCAGACTAGAAGTGTCAGGAAGAAGCTCAACAACTAATTTAAGGGAAGGAATCTCGCATTCAATGGGAAATACGGATTCCACCCCGTGGACTAACTGAAACGGAGTAAATCCAGTTGCAGTTTTAACTGACATCCTGTATGCCCAGAGTGCAGGATATAGCATAATGTGCCAGTTGAATCTATGTTTATCAATCGTCCGTTGAAGAATTGTCTTCAAGGATTTGTTAACGGCTTCCACTTGCCCATTGGCCTGAGGATAATATGGAGATGAATGCTCCTGCCGGAAACCAAATTTAAGAGCCAACTCAGCCATCATACTGTTCTGAAAGTGACTGCCATGGTCAGTGACAATCTCTCTAGGTATACCGAAACGAGCGATGACTTGGTTGAAGAAGAAAAGAGCTGCAGTCTCACCATCGTTCCCAAAAGTAGGCATAGCCTCGACCCACTTCGTAAAGTAGTCTACTGCTACGATAATGTACTTGTGACCTTTTGCCGAAGGTGGGTTACAAGTAGTAAAATCAATACCCCACTTTGTAAAGGGTCCGACAGTAACGACTGGAAAAAGCGGAGCTGGATGAGCGCGCATTTTTCGAGTATAAACCTGACACGGATGACACTTCTTGACCGATTCAATACAATCTTTGAAAATCGAGGGCCAAAAGTATCCAGCACGCAAAATCTTTTGGGCTGTAGCAAGCCCAGATAAATGACCCCCACAAGCTCCACTGTGAGAATCATTGAGCATAGCCTCGGCTTCTTCGAAAGTTAAGCAGCGTCTTAGGATTGAATCAACCCCTCGACGGTACAAAGCATCACCAATAATCAGATAATTCTTGGCTAAGTGACGCAGCTTGCGACGCTCATCTTTCGAAAAAGAAGAGGGAAACTTCACAGTCTGGAGATACACAATGATATCCCCATACCAAGGATCTTGTGGAGAGATCAGAAACAAGTGTTCGTCCGGAAAGGACTCATCATAGATCATCTCCTCTCCACAAGGCAACTCGGAGATCAATTCCGCAAAGACTAATGAATTCTTGGATTTGGCAGACATGAACTCTAGATCGAATTCCTGTAATATCACAATCCATCTATTATATTTGCCCCCAATCACTCGCCTGCTGAGGACAAACTGAAATGGATTGGCAGTTGCCAAGACATAAGTTTTGCGAAGAATAATGTAATGCCGGATTTTCTGCACATCATGAACTGCTGCTAAGGCTAACTTTTCTATCGGGGTGTATCGCAGTTCAGGCCCTACTAGTCCTCGACTAAGGTAGTAAATAACATGCTCAGCAAGAGCATCATCCTCCTGAACCAGAACCATACCAATGGTAGATTCTGCTGTAGCCAGATACAAAAGAAAATCTCTGCTATAATCGGGTGGACTCAGCAAAGGAGCAGAGGTCAATGCCTTTTTCAAGGCATCGAATGAGCGTTGAGCGTAGTTGTCCCAAAGAAAAGGAACTCCTTTCTTCAACAATCTCATATATCCCTTTGTAATCTCAGCATAGTTAACGATAAACCTCCGAAGAAAGTTAGACTTCCCTTGGAGACTTTGAAGCTGACGGATTGAAGACGGGGGAGGCAACCGAAGTATTGCCTCAACCTTGAAAGGATCTACCCTTATCCCTTCCCTAGACACGATAAATCCCAACAGCCGACCGGATGTTACCGCGAAAACGCACTTGTTCGGATTCAAACGAATTTTATAAAAACGACATCTTTCAAATATTTGTCGGAGGTGACCTGGATGATCCATCCTCTTTCGAGAATGAGAAGCTAGATCATCTAAGTATGCCTCGATGATTTTCTTGATGTCGTGGAAGGCGTAAGACATGGCCCGCTGAAAAGTAGCTCCAGCATTTTTAAGACCAAAAGGCATTTTCTTATATACAAACGTACCCCAGGGACAAATAAATGCGGTCTTATGTTGATCTTCTGGACGGATAGTAATTTGATTATAACCAGAGAAACCGTCCATGAAGGAGAAAATCTCGTTACCGGCACACTCGTCAATAATCTGATCAATGAAAGGTGTGGGGTAATTATTCTTAGGACACGCCTTATTCGGGTCTCTGAAATCGATGCACACTCGAATAGTTCCTTGCTTTTTATCTACCGGAACGGGGTTTGAAACCCATTCAATCAGAGGAACTGGGAAAATGAATCCCGCCTTAAGCAGCTTTTCAACTTCAGCTTTGATAGCTGCTGCCTTCCTAGGATTAACCGGACGAAGTTTTTGCCTGACCGGCTTAGCGTTTTCATACGTCTTGATCTCATGTTGGACGATAGATGGGTCTATGCCAGGCATTTCCTCATAAGACCAAGCAAAAACATCCCTATACTCTTTGAAGAGCTCGGTATAGATTTGAACCTCTTCATGGGAACATTCGGCTCCAATGAAAACGTTCTCGATAATGTTGGGATTCCTGGAGATGTTCACCGGGATAGTAGGAGAGACCACAGCCATGTTCCCTTCAGCATAAACCTGTGCTGGTGCTAAGGGGTTCAAGACTGGGTGAACAGGTCCAGGAGACTGAGGACTTGGAAAACTTGTTTCGACTTCGCTCAAGTCAGGTAGGAAGTAAGACCGATGATGCAAATCATCCCACGGCCTATCTACACCTGTCATTGCTTCCAGGATGGCCTCTTCAGATGGAAGAGTGGTATCTAGACAATCTTGGGCAGAAGAAGAAGTAAGCGTCCAAGCCGGAGCCACATCACCATCCAACTCTTCCGGCGAAAGAGGAGCTGGATCAGACTCTGCAGTGTCAACAACAGACTAATATGCAATCTCAGCTGCAGAAATCGGGAATGCCATTCCACCCACTTTCCCTTCTTCCAATGTGGCAGTTGGAGAAGGTAAGGTCCAAGGGTCCGAAAAATAATGAGTTCGAAAGAACTCTCTTCGAAGGGGAGCCTTGGAGGATGAAATAGCATTAATAGACACCTTAGGAGAAGGAAGATCAAAAGAACCCATCAGGGAAGAATACATTCCAACTCCCAGATTCTCGACAGGCGCCTTAGTATTATCCAACTTAGGTACAGATGAGTCAGAAGGCGCATCCAGGTCTACAGGAGGACAGTCCGATTGATCCACTGTGACTATCCTCCCTTCGTGGGGGAAACATACAATTCGAAATAATGAGGATGCAATGGCATCCATCTCATATATCCAGTTTCTCCCCAACAGAAGGTTGTAGTCCAAGGCTGCATCTACTACCTCAACTTCTATGTTAACGGTTTTGCCCCCAACACAGATGGGCAAAGCCGGGACAATACCATGGGGTCTATGAGAATGACCATCGAATGCAGTAAGAATAGTGCTAGACAGAGCAGCTTTCGGAGATCCAAGTGTCTTCCAGCATGCAAAAGACATCACGCAAGTGGAAGCACCCTCATCAACAACCGTGCGAAAGATGTTAGTCTTCCGATACGATGATTTAATATGGAAGGCCATGTGATGAGGAAGTCTCTTCTTAAAATTCTTCATATCAAAGGTAATCAGAAGAGAATTTTTCGGATCAATAGCCCCAATGGCAGCGAGAAAAGCACTGCGCTGAGCCGGACAAGACTGGAGTACCTCTAAAGCTGACATAGCACAAGGACTTTGCGCCAGATCTTCTACAATCGAGTAGTTCTGGGCAGCCCTCATGTTCGGATTAATCGTTGACCGCTTAGAGGATGCCTTCGGTATCCGAGGCATAGACTCGACAGTTGGCTTCGTGATATGAAGTGGCTCAGTAGCATCAGGAACTTCCTTAGCTTTCGAAGATTCCTCTCCGCCATAATCACGGGATCTTGTAGCGACATCCACGTGAGCACTCATCATAAAGATATTCGATGGAATTTCCCCTTCTTGAGGACCTCCAGAGGAAGCCCCAGGATTTTGATTCGCGCCAGCAATTAATTGCTGCCCTTGGGGAAAAGGGTTTGTTAGCACAGCCTGGGAACTAGAAGAACCTAGCTGAGATAACAGGCGCTGAGCATCCTGAATTTTCGGGCAAAGATGCGTGAGATGGTCTCCAGCACAAAGCTTGCACGGAAACTTAACTTTCTTTTTCTCCTTTTGCCCTTCACCAACACGCTCGTTGGTCTTATTAGCATTGCCCTTCCCATTCTTTCCCTTATTCTTGTTATTACGTCCCTTCTTCTTCCCATCGGACTATTGATTTCCTTTGGGTTCAGAAGATTGGACAGCATTAATGGACAAAGACTGGGAAGGTGAAGAATCAGCAGGCACAGCCTGACCAGAAGAAGCAGATTGTAAAGACAACTGCTGCAATTGAGAAAGCAGGCTGGCTGCACTACTACTGACCGATCCAACAAGTCCGTCACCATGCGGACCAGGTTTGGGTTTCGATAGATCCAATTTGGAGCGAGGAGCATTAGGCAAATACTTGTAAAGCATGCCAGACTGAGAATAGATCAACTCTAGCTGCTGGGCCCTAAAGATGGCCTGCTCCTCGGAATATACCCCTGACATGGATACATCCTTTGAAATATCTGACTGAAGCGATTTCAAAAACCACTCGAGAAGGAACTCACCTGGAATATGGGCTTTAATTAGCCTCTTCCTTCTCCTCCATTCCTGAATATGATCAGAAATGTGAGTTACCTCATCCTGCTTAAAATTAGCCAGGAGTTCGGTCCCAGCCTCATATCTGACAGGCAACTGGAAATGGTTAAGAAAAGTGACAGCCAGTTCTCCAAATGTGGCGAAACTGCCCCCAGTGAGCTCTATATACCACTTTGTGGCATTTCCAGTTAAGGTGCGCTGAAATAATCTCAATCTAATCGAGTCGTCGATCAGAGAGTTTGACGAGCACCATAAGTGGAAAGTGGTGACATGATCTGCCGGGTCTTCACCATTCTTACCTTCAAACTTAGGAATGTCTGAAGGAAGTTTGGTTGGAACCGGAGGCCACCCCGGACTGTATCGAATCGGGTCATTAGTTAACTTCGCCAAGTCTGGCAAGTTTAACGTTGCCAGAAATGGCAATCGAGGCGGAGCCTGAGAATTCCATCCTTGATGGGATGGATTTCCAACATTCTGAAAAGAATAGCCTGGATTTGATGAGGCACCAGGCTGCCAGAAAGGACCCGTAGAAAACGGAGAAGAACCTCCTCCCCACGCTGAGTTACCATAACCCAGGCTAGTTCCCCCCGCTGAAGTATTGACTGAAGAGGAAAGCCCCTGGTAGGGGTTCCATGCATTAGACAGAGGAGAAAAAGACTGATAAGCACTCGATGCAGGGAAAGAAGCATTCCCTGGATGACTCACGATGAACTGATTCCCTGCCCCAGACGTTGCAAACATAGGATTCCATCCCATAAAAGCGGTCGAACTTGGTCCCTGAGCCCAAGGGTTGAAACTCTGGGTCTGGGACGTGAAAGGAAACGACCCTAAAGAAGGATTGGGACTAGGAATATGCCCAGTCCCAAAGGGGAAACCCTGAAACGAAGCCGATCCACTAGCCATGTTAGACATGGGCGTAGATCCAGTTGCACCGGCAGTAAAAGAAAAAGAGGGATTTCCAGCAATGGACATCCCTGAAACGAGACCGAATTGAGAAGCGTATGCTTAGGTGAACGAGCCAAACATACGAGTGCTAAGAAGCACTTTCGAAAGATGAAACAAGCGTGCTTACTCTACGAGGCGAGTGCGGATACCGCCGACACTCACGGTAAATAGCGTTCCCCGATCATTGGCCATCGAAGACAAGAAAGATATGGAAGATCCGTGATCTCGGACTCGGACGTCTTGAATAACAAACAGATGATCAAGAGGAAGAGGAGATGGACCTGTAGCTGCAGGCTCGGGTATATCTTCTATCTGAAAATCTTCTTCCTGAGGAAACAATACTCTCGAGGTGAGCGGAACGCTCCTCTCGGAACCGACACCGGAATCAGCAACGAAGCCTTCAGACCTTAGTGGAGGATCTCTCTCCACAGCGTCAGACTCTACAGGGTGAAAACCACCTTTAAATCGCTCCTTCTTGAAGAGGCTGCGCACTCTCGGGAGATAACCGGATTCTCCTCCCGAACGTCGGCGCTTGATCAGCCACTTTTCTGGTTGTTATATTAGACTCAAGAAAGTGAAAAGCTAGGCAGCTAGAAGACAAGAGCACACACTTTAAAATCAAAACACAGTAGCAATCAAAACTTCCTCCCAGTATTTAAAGCTCCCTGCTCCGGGTGATGAGACCGGACACCAAAATACGGAAAAGGAAGTATAGGGCCTTAGACGGTCACGGGATGATTAGGGCCCAGAACAACTAGCGAAGGTATCAGAAACAGTTACGCCGACCTCCTAACAACAGCCTTTGCCGGCTCAAGCACCCAAGCTTCGAAAGGGAACCCCCCAGAAGTACTGCTGGAAGTGATGCGACGTCTGCCTCGGGTACCACGGGTATTCCCCCCCGCAGTCACCTGTGTGGAACCTAGGAACAACAACTATGGACACCAATCCGTATCAGAAGCTGGGCGGAACGGTCTTGAGGTTAGATTCAGCTAATCGGAGGGGGGGTATCCCTCTTCTTAACCTTCACTTCTCCTCGCGCTTGACTCTCGGATGAGAGCTTTCCCAGTCCACCTCACGGAGTTGGATTTCGCTCAATTAATAAACTTCTATGTTTGTTTGAGCGGCCTTGGAGAGTTAACTCTCCTCTCTCCTATTCCAAGGCCCTATAACCTAGCTAGTTGGTGATTGACACTAAATAAAACTTGCTAGTTGATTTTAGATTAAATCGCTTATTTTAAGGGCTGTTGTATTAAGTCACAAGGATATGGAGTTGAAACCAATGATGTTCTGACGCAAAAGAAATTAATAAAAACCTAACTACATGCACATGCAGTTCTTTGTCTTTCGATGAAGAGCAATTTCTATATAAGTTCTACGAGACTAAAAAATGTATTTTTATTTTCGAATTACAAACTCACACTCACAAAAACTAAGAAGCTAACTAAATGATTCAATGCACCTAATGCAAATGACCACTAGCATGTAAATTCTAAGATGCAAAAAGTCCCTTGAAACAAGGTGAAATTTCCCAAAAAGCTCCTTCAGTTTTAACTCATCTTTTGATATCCAGAAAGCCAATTCTTGCAAACAAGAACTCTTAATATAAGACACCAAAATACTCAACAAGAAGAAGAAGAAATCAAAAGACAACCTCTCCTCAAAATCAGGCTGAAAACTAGAAGCAAGAAACTTCACTAAAGTCCCAAAAGATATGACCAAACGAAAATGAAAAGGCAACAACAAAAACAAAAACAAGAAACAATGTTTTTTGAGTTTTTGATATGCAAAAACAAAAAGCAAAACAAATGTTTTTGGGCTTTTTAGTTTTATAAAACAAGAGCTTCAAAAAAACCAAGAACAACTATCCCAATCCAAGCCAAAACGAGACCGAATTTCAAGCATAAACTTCAACTATGCCCCCAAACCTTATAAAGCTAATGATAGCAAGATCAATAAGAGCAACGGAAGACTAAAAACTCAGCCAAGCAGTCTAAACGAATAGTGCAAACTTGCCGCAACAAAAGACTCCAAGTTCTTTGAAAATTGCAACAAAACCCTAGCCTATGAAACTCAAGAAAACCAATCGAAAACAAAGCAAAAAACGCAATGCAAAGCACAACACAAAGATAGGAACGAGTCAGTGAGCAGAAGCTCTCTGTTCTGATAACGCAGAATAGCCAAGAATGCTCAGAAAGCAATCTTGGAACTCAATCCAGAAGTGCCAGCACCAACAAGAACACTCTGCCAAAAAGATTAGTTTTCAAACAAACGAAAGAGAAACAAGACTTGAAACCACTTCTGTCACACTCCAGTAAGTACAGAGACTCTGCAGACACAGGCCTCCACAGCCAGAAAAGACCAAAAACACCAGAATCTTAAAATTTCAAACTCAGCCTAGGTATACGCGACTTTGCAGTTATGCAACCAGCGTGTATACGCGTCTGTGTGGAGGGAAACTCGCGTATACGCGGATCCTTCTACACAAACTCGCGGGTATACGCGACTGTGTGCAAACAAAAAAGCGTATACAAAGAAAGATAATGAAAAACAAAAAGTACAAGCCTGGGAAAGATATCAAGACTTCAGACTGACTGCAAGAAAGCAAACTGGACTGTAAAAGACAGAAAAAACTGTTGGCAACCTACGAAACAGCTGAAACAACCCAACAGGAGAATCACAAAAATGTGATCCCCAGTGGAGTCGCCAGTTCTGTTTCGGGGAATTAACAACCTAGAGGTTGGTTGGGATTCAACCTCCACAGAGCAGGGGCGTACTACTTAACAGAGACCCACACGATCATGCACATTCATAAAAACTAAATAGAGCAGAATGAGAGGATTACCCGTTGGTCCTACGTTTGAAGTAGATCCACGTGGAGTTCAAACTCCCTGCAACCGTCCTTCCTCCTTAACCTGAAATGCAAGAAGAAACCAGCACAAAGGACAAGTTGTACAGCATATTTCTACTCTATATGTTAGTGAGATTCATATAAAACATTAAATAAATCATAATGAATGCTTGTATAACAAATATTCTTCATACATTAAAGCATACACTAACACGTTTATTTCGGGAACAGCATGATACTTATGTATTATAAAAATAGTACGTACAAAAGTAAGTGGAGAGATCACCTGATCCTTCCAAGGCCTTCGCAGACCGTCGTCCGGATCCGTCCAGCCCTTGCCTCGCTAAGACTCCTTCCGAATGAGTGCACACGAGATAATATAAAGGGATATGTATCTCAAGGAAACAAGGGTTTCCTGAAATGAACTGGGAAAGTGCAGGAGGCACGGGGAATCAGACTTGGATAGGGAACCAACAGAGTATAATAATAATAATTCTCTCCCTCCCTTAGGCCATACATATGAGGTCTTTTTATAGTCCTCCAAGTAGTTTCAGCAGTTGGAAACAGTTGGCCACGGGCTGGGGTAGTTGAACTACCTGAGTAACCATCAACCCAGCGCGAAATTAGGGATTTTTATATATTTTTTAATCATTAAAATGGCATACACGGAAAAGTCTAGCTGTACTCGCGTATACACGCGGAAAAACACGGGCATAGTCGCGTATGAAGGATTTCCCACTGTTTTTAAGTGAATTTGTCCAAGTCCGTAGGAATGGGTGCCCAAAAAGCCATGTAGCAATCATGAATCATGTCAAGGTGAGAAATGATGCTATAACAGAGGGAATATGGGTTGATGCCATCCATGGCTATGATGAGTTGTAGACTTTGTACTTCATCCTTGAATTTTTCGGGCCATGTATCCTCTATATGCTTCATGGCTATTGAATCAGTTGGGATTCGCATAACTCCCAACTCACTTCTATGTGAGGCATGCCATCCCTACAACATAGCTAATTATTTGCAACGAAAGAGCCTTTGAATCCTTGAGATTATAGGCATGTGCCTCAATATCTTTACATAAGGACCAGTACGTGATTTGCCCTTCTTTTTTTTATTTATCATACCTTTCATGCCAATATTTAGAACATATCTCTTTGTCTACATATTCTCCTCTATATAGAATACAATCATTTGGACATGCATGATATGATATATACTCAACACGGAACATTTTCAACAATTTCTTTGCCTCGTCACAGCTATCGAGCAAGACATTATCACTCAAAAGAACCTTATCTTTGAATAACTTGTAGTTGGTGATCATGGAAAAATATATTAATAAATTTCAATTAATGCCGATATAATTATTAACTTTCATATAATTTACCATTTGTAATGTTCATTGTCCTGTACTGATTATATTTCTCAAATTTATATAAGGGAGGACTTTATGGTAACTTACCTCAAAATTTCAGAGAAACATGCATTCGAAAAGCCAAAATTTTCTTAAAAGTTGTACAGTAACATCATTGTCCCCAATTGGGTAGAATTTGACTGACCGCTAGGTCCAAAGAGAGGGGTGGTGGAAGAAAATTTAAGGCTTTCGAAAAAGGTGTGAATGATATGAGCATCATCCCCTAGCTGATCATCGTTTAGGAATGCATCTAACAACATTGTTTCCATGGCAGTCGTATCCCTTAAGTAATCATCCATACCAACCTCTGTTTGATTGCCTCCATTGCCAGCTTGTGAAGAAATACTATTGTTGTAGTCATTCCTAATTTGTGAATCTGGACGTAGAGGGAATTGAATCGGTGGTTGATTCAACCATTCTTGGTATCGTTCCTCTCCAATTTTTTCTCTTAATTCAGTCTTCTCTCGATTTGACATTGTCGTGGGGTGCAACAGAAGATGGTAGGTAGGTCACTCATCATCACTACAATCCTAATAATTAAAAAAAAAAAATTGAACATGATTAGTACAAAATATATGATATCAATTGGTAACCACATTGACAATATTGCATGATTAATTGGTTTGACGTTCAAATAATTATTTAATCAATATACCAAACAATTATAATTATTACCATCATTAATGTCCCAAGAATGTGGCTAGAAGATGTAATATTGTTACAATTGGCAGGGTGAAGCGGCTGTCCATTTTCATCTACCAAATGCGCCTTGCGGTATGCTGCTCCTAATAAGAGCTTCCGACATATTGGAGCTAACGTTTGAATATTTTGTGAATCTAAACTCGATTAGGAATCTGAGTGAACCTACAAATTTGTATACATTATAAATTTAATTAAGTTGTGCATGATTGACATGGATAAAAAATATAAATTCAATTAGATAATGAAAATATAAATAAAATCTGAAGTAAATATTACGTCTCGAGATGGATAGGGAGAACTCCGCGATGGACTTTGAGAAATATTATGGAACGAGCTGGATTTTGAAGAATTGTCCATTCGATATAATTATGATATTTTCTCCCTGCATTTGAGAAAAATCAACAATAAATTTTGGTGCACATACCTAAAAGTAATTTCGGTGAATTAAAAATGGACTTTTTGTCATCGGTGCTAATATACAGATCACCACACCAGCGAGTTTTCATTAATGCACACCAGTGCCGTGATATAAATAGACACACCATTGCATTGATATTAAGTGACCCACTGGCAACGAATAACCACAAATAAGAAAAGCACAACTCTATTCTATTTAAGTGAAAAAAAATGATAAATTGAAAAAAGGGCAGCAAAATATTTTGGAAAATCTAATTTCCTAAAACAATTCTTTAAATACTAAACACTTTTCATTATTTCACTATTTTTGCAAAAACATTCAGCCAGAGATTTGTAGAAGACATACCTGGAGCAATAGAGCACGAGAGCACTGTGGAGCAGCGAAATACATTCGAACAGAAGTATTCAACAATCATAATTCCAAACCTCTGGTGATTCAAACCCTGTAGCATAGAATTTCAAATGATCTCATGATAAAAGTTTATTGTTTTTTTACTTTTTCTACAGTTTTTTTTATGCAGTAAGAAAAAAATTCAATTTCTTTTTCATTTTCAGAAGAAAAAATAATAAAAAATGAAATAAAAATAAATAAATAAGAAAAAATAATAAAATAATAAATAAATAATTTACCCTAAACCCTACATTCTTTTTGTTTCTGCCCTTTCTTCTCCTAATTTTTGTGATTTTAGAATTAAGGTTTTTCATTTTAGATCTATAGGGTTTTTGTATTGCTATATATAGGCCTAAGACATCCAGCCGATGGGACGACTTGCATAGTCGGATCGCAATCCATGTCGGCCCTTGCATGAATTTTTGGAAAAAAATATTTTTTTTTATTGGTGCACCCAGCGTAACCTGGCACACCGGAGTGCTTTATTATCCTAGCGCACATCAAAAGCACTGTGATAAAAAATATATAAAAAAAAAAATTTATTTTAATCAGTGCGCCATATGTAAAATAGGGCATCGGTGCACTATTTCATTATGGCACATCACGAACGTGTTATTTCACAAAAAAATGTTTTATTGTGTTAATCGGTGCACCATGTAACATATAACGCACCACACCGAGCCTCCTAGTTGACAGAGAGCACCATATGGTCGTCCCTTGTTTGCGCGAGGCATTTTTGCTACAAAAACTAACACTGGATGATTTTTATTATTTTCTCTGTGTTAATCAGTGAGGTGGTTAACATATAAAGCACCGATGCTTTTTGTTGACATAGAGCACTGTACGGTCTATTATACTGTTTGTTCGGTGCATTTATAAGATGCTCACGCATCGACGTCAGTGCGTACACCATGAATGGAGCACCAGTTTCTTGAGATTTTTTTTTTATTTGAAAAGTTGACAATTTATTTATAAAATATATTAATGAATGATATGGTACAGGTTTCATATTGATAAATAAATGGCTGACAAGATATCAAGTAACAAAAATATTGATAACACATCAAGAAAAGAAAAAAAGGCAAGTTCTTTGTAAATTCTTTACAAAAAAAATTAATTTTGAACTATATGTAAGTTTAACTAATATGTATTGTTTACTGTGCATCATGTAGAGCCACAACATGACGAAGCTCGATAAGATTATTTTTGATCTAGGAATAGAAGAGCATAGAAGCTTGATGGAAAAATTGCAAAAGGATGAATCGGGTGAATGAAAAAATACTATTGATCCTGTATGAGTTTCTTCTTTTAATTTTCATTTATAATATACTTAAAATTATTAGATAAAATGTGTCAAAAAATATATTAATTCACATCTATTTAATGTTCTACAATGACAAACAACTCATAAAAGGAATGTTGTTCTAAGAAAAGAAAAGAAAATAGAACATGCAAACGAAAATGAATTTCTCCTTAGCTCATTTGGAGTGGTGCTGGAGGTTAACAAAAGGGGAAAAAACTTTTACAAAAGTTTGAGGGATCTAGTGGAACGAATGTATAGATGTTATTTCCACTTACAATACAAAAATCAATCCAATGATTCCAAGAACCAAATTTTATCTAAACTACAAGAAGAGTTTCCAGAGCATTGGTCAATGAGAGATGTCAGACTTTTAATAGCAAAAACGTACAACAACAAAAAAGAAGGAATGAAAAAGTAATATTCCTTTAAATGTTTGTCTAGAATTATTTATAAATATCACTTTTGTTATATTTACTTTTCATATATCAATATACAAATTAAATATTTTACTGTCATGTTACATTTTCAGGAAGATTACAGTACTAAATAACTATGTTAGAGTCGCATCACAAATATCAATTAATAGAAATTTCGCAGTTGTGTACAAGGAGATGTTTAAATAATGGAAAATGTACCTAGAGGAGCCATCCCAACAACAATGTGTCAAATGTATTGAAAATCTGTTGAATTTTCATCATTAGGAAGCAATAAAGAACACTGTAGCATTAAAAGACACTTCAAGCATTTTTATAAGAAAAGAAAATGGAACCCATTCACAGGGAGCAAATGTGACTATAAGTGAAGTAAAAACATATTCTGTATTTAGAGTAATTACCTTTTATAACAACTTAACTAGATTTCATTTTTTTATTTTTTAAGTTGTTTTACAAAAATCATCATTGAATGTATTCAAACAGGTGCTAACATACAAAGAAGGACCATCAGACGAATTGATTGAAATTGGGTTAAATATGGGTTGTGAGTATATGTTGGCATATCAGAAATTAATTGTGGAATTTTTAAGCATCTATTGATCTTGTTTTACTTAGCTTCGTGTATAATTAATAGAACAAAAAATATTTTATATTAAATATATGATTTGTTATGGGGTATAGAACTTGCAAGAAACAAAGTATGGAATTGTGCCAACAGATGAAATCTTGAAAGATGGCATACTACATGGTTTTGAAAGAATATGTATAGTTCATGAGTCAATTGTTGATATGGTACGTCATTTCTTTTCGATTTGCATTGATGTATATTACTTAATATTTCAATTTTCATTATTCTCAATAATTTATATACACACATTACAATTTATTTTTATGTTTGTATATGGAAAGTGAAGAAGATCAAGAAAATGATCAACACCGTGAACAAAACATTCCTGAAAATAACCCAAGTCATGGAAGTAGCTCTAGCAGTAACAACAGTTCAATCGAAGAATGATGATCACTATGTTTGGATATCAAAGCAAGGCATTGTATTTTATGAAATATTTGTCTGTGAAATTAGAAATTTTGTTTAATGTAATGGACATATTCATAATAAAATATGTTTTATTTATTCTATTGCATTCTCCATTGTCGCTATGAAATGTAACACCATTGATTAAATTTATGGATGACTAAATATTATAATGAAGAGATGTGAAATTTGATGATATGATATAACAAATTATTCCAAACATCACATTCAAATGCACTAATAAAAATTCAATTCATAAGAATATTGTTATAAGATATGTGTCATCTTTCGATGAATAACGAATTTAAAAAAATCACAATAATTATGATATGATATAAAAAATTAATCCAAACATCACATTCAAATGCATTAATAAAAAATTGATTTTTATGAAATCTATTATAAGATGTGTCAACTTTTGATGAATAATGAATTTTAAAAAATCACAATAATTGCACTATCACAGGTTGATGCTTCTAAAAAATACAAAATGAACACCAGTGTGTGTCAGTTACTATACATCGGTGCGTTTGTATGATACAACGCATCGGTGCGTTTCTACAACCTATATGGATTGCACAAATACCAATACCAATTTTTAATCTCGGTGTGTTTGTGAGATACTACGCACCGATGCATTTATGTGAGTCTATGCACTGGGGCATTTGTACGACCTATGGGCATCACACAAATACCAATACGAATTACAATAAATGGTGCATTTTTTGGATATTGCGAACCAGTGCGTTTCTATAACTCGACGTATCAATGCATTTAGATGACCTATAGGCACCGCACAAATCCCAAGACCAATTAGAATGGCCCCATGCGTTGTATCACAAACACTACAGGCCAGTGTGGTTTTATACCTTAACAGCCTAGTGCATGCACCTTCGACTGCCCCGGGCCACCTTCTAGATGACATGCACCAGTGCATTGACACCTTCACAACGCACTGATGAAAAAAACATCCATAATAACCTCTGACCACCCATTTTTTTTAGCTATGTTGAAATTACATTACAAGCTCCTCCAAAACCTCTGTAACCATAAAAGGATATTGTAGCAATTTTTTTTTTTACAATTTTGGCCAATTTTATAACACTAAAAACTTCCTTTATAACCTCAGCTAGAGGGTCTTTTCCTTGTAGTGGTTTTGTCCGAAACAAAGGCCCCAACAGGCCCCGACCACATGCTATTGATTCGTCCCAATTCAATATTTCCCTGCTGTTGTGGCTTTTGGTGGTCTGTCGGCTTCTAGTGCTAGCCTAATCTCTCCTGTTTCTTCCATCTCTGTCTTTTCTTGTTTTGACTTGCCCTGTTCCAACAAAGGCCCCAACTGAGGAGCCATATTCATCGTTTATGTTCTTAGTTGCATGAACTCAGTGATGACTTGATGCCATTCCTTAATCACATGCTCTATTTCAGTGATGATTATGTCGGCTTGAGCCGCATCCATTACCTGCGTCAATTTGTTGAACACTCCCTGGATTTTAGGTTCGGCTTCAGCCGCTAATTGCTGAATTGCCTCCGCCTTTTGCTTCACAGGTTGTCGTAGGTTCGTGAGAAGCTACTTTTTTGTCGCTGAGTGTTGCTCGATGGCCTGAATTTTTGTTTCAAGCATATCTTCTTGGTCATACAGTTGAGTTCTGCTGACCAGATCTGTGGTCCCCCCGATTTCAAGTACAATATTTTGTAGCTTCTCTAAAATTGGTTGTGCTTTCATTGTTAGAGAATTTGAGCATTCATGTAGTTGCTCCAACATGCTATATTCTTCCTTGGCTGTCCTTTCAAGGTAGTTTGTACCCAAAAATCCATTGCTCGGGTAAGATCTGTATCTAACCGATGTAGCACTGCTAGATCTGTGTGCGTCCAACTGCGACAGAATCTATGCAATCCTTCAGTGACTGAATTGATATGGAGTCTCCTCAACCAATTGTAAAGCTCTTCAGGAAATTTTCCCCAGAAAATTTCATATTAATCACTCACAGTGTCTGAAAATAGGACTCGATCCTTGACAGTCTTTTCTCTCTGTTGACAAAGCTCCTCTTGTTGCGATATGAGCTGATCTATGTGCTTGTACCACCAGCTACGCAGTTCCTCCTCATAGATCCTTGATACCATGATCTATCCTCTAAATAAATTTTTAGGTCTTGGAAACAGAACCATTTGTTGGCAGAAAAAGAGGTCTTTGGGCAAGACCCAAGTTCAGGCTTATAGCCAACAAGGTTTGCATAGTATTTTAGGACAACACCGACATTTTTACCTTGCCCGAGGGAGCAGGGAGTCTCACCAGAGCCGTGTCGCGACCTTACTAAGATTAGAGGCTAGATCATTGACGTCGAGGAAAGATTACTAACATAGATCATATTCATGAACGTACAAAGGACATATATGTATCTCAACTCTGAGAAGTAAGATATCATTCATCACTACATATTCGGAGTACCGAATGAAAATTTAAAACAATCATACATTTACCATTAACAATTAAGCATAGACCAATTCATAATAGACAACACAACAATAGTCTGATTCCATTAATCTTGGCTCAAAACAGCATAAACATACTTCGTAGAGTCTATTACAGTTAAGTTCAATACAAAAGGCCCTGTAGAGCTCTCCCTAGGCTCTACTCCTATCAACCTCTCTCTCTGAATGACTAACTAACTAACTCCAGAGTTGCTTCCTTCCTGCCGACTGACACTGTCAGTATTTTCCCCTTTTACGCTCGTATGCCCCCTTGTGCTCTGCTAACTTCTGTTTATTCTTCATCACTGGGAGTTCTACTGTTTATTTCTTGTCTCCCATCTCTGCCATTTGTGTCGTTATCTGTCTACTCCTCACCACCTGTCTTATGGCTTTCCGCAACCGTGACAACTCTCTACCTACCTTGTATGCATTCTGCCACTTTCCTTTTGGCTCTCCACAAATCCAAAAAAAAATTCTCCAAGAAAAAGGCCCCAATGCCATGGGTAATGAATATATGGATGACCTTTGAGATGTGGAAAAGGAGAGGTTTTCAAGGCTAGAATAATAGGTTTCAAATATTAGTTGTAATATGAATCTGATTATGGAGGCTTTAGAAAACAAGTTGTTAATTGAAAAAGATGAAGGTTCCATCTTAGAGGTTAGATTAAAGGGGAAATCAAGAGATCAAGAAGAGGGAGTCTATTAAAGAAACCAAAAAAGAAAAACCCAATTTGAGTGTAGTGAGAAATTCACAGTCCCTACTCAAGATGGAAACAAAGGTTGACATAAAGCCATATGAAGGTGAGATTAATGCATCAAAATTAAATCATTGCTTGCAAAAATTATAGATTTGTTTTTGTGTTCACTACATACAAGAAGAATTAAAAATTTCAATTTTCTCATTTTAAATTAGAGGGCCATGTCCTAACCTTGTGGTAAAGCCACACAAAAATCTTGAGACTAGATGGTGATCCTTTAGTGACTAAGTGAGAGGATTTCAAAACTCTCATAGCGTCATAGTTCTACCTTATCAGATATGTAGAGGACTAGTAGATTCAGCAGGGTTACTTCAAATAGATATAGGGACTAAGTGTATGAGAGTACACCATGGAATTTATGAATATGCAAATTACATTGGGTATCTATCCAAATAACCTATTCGTACTACTCAAGTATCTAGTGGATCTGCGCAACCATCTACCGAAGCAAGTGATACTTTTCAAACCCATAACAATGGATGATAATTTTGTAAAATCACAATACCTAGAGAACATAGGCAAAAATAAAGGTAAATCAAGTATATTAAAGTAGAAGGAGCACCATGAAACTTCCAAGGAGGGGAAGAAGAAGTGAAAAGGGGGGGAAGACAAAAATATTATAGCCACAACACACTGGTGAAAAGATCCTAGAAACAGATGTCGATAATATTGACAGTCATATAGAGCATAAGTGATGGAAGTCAATGTTGGGCCCTAGATATGTTATCGTATTGACTATCCAGACCTTTCATTTACAAGTCATATTCATAACTTATAACATATTATGTAACTATCATATTACCAATTTTCACTAAATGCATTCATTTTACCTTGTGGCTAATTATTAACGATTTCTAGTATTTTTAAAAATTCTATGTTCCACTATGAAAAATTTCTCTTTGTATTAGTTCAACAGTTCGGTACTTTATTCTGCACTTGCATGAATGGAGGGAAAAATGTCAAGATTATAAAATATGCTTTATTTTTCTCTAGCATGGTAAATTATGGGCCACATGGGCCTAATATGATTGTACATTCCTTAGGATATACCTAGCTCATAGGTGTCGGATCCTAGCACATGATTTAAGCTACAACCAAAAATACGTAACATTTTTTAAACTTCCATGTTTTGCCTCAAATTTTGTGCATATGGTGGAGAATATTAAGAATACGGAAAAGGGGTTTTTAAAAAACATAGCAATTTACTTGTATATTAAACCATTTCTCAAATTTTAATATGGTTAAAATGTTAAGGTAGGTTCTTCGAAGTAGTTTTGTAAATTTTTTTGCAAATCCCAAATTGGGAAAAGTATCTAAACAATCATATTTGGGTGCGCTTTACGTGGCCATGGAAAAGAATAAGAAAACTCCAAGAGAGGTTTTTGTTGATAATATGACAATTTAGTCTCCGTTGAAACATATCCTCAAAATACATTAGGGTCGAGAAGATATGGTTGGTTCTTTAACACCAATTTGTATACAATTACAAAAAAAAACAGATTTTGTATAATGTTGTAAATTCTTTTTCTGAGTTTAGGGGATTGGATATTATCCTTCCTCAATGTATTTTATGTATAAATAAAGCCTAAAACGGTAGATAGGGGGATGGGGAGAGGATGCAGAGAGGTTATCATTATTGTGAGTTGATCTTTTGTAATATATTTGAACTTCCATTTGTAAGTCGAAGTAGAGATTCTTGTAATGAAGATTTAATTGTTGAATATTTGCACATCATTCTAAAGTCTCTAGGAACGTTTTTAGGTCGAGAAGGGCCCCTTCACTGCAGTAACATCCTAGTTTTTCTAATCATACAATAGTATTCAGAAATATTTAGTTTACTTGATTACAAATTTTGTTTAATAACTCATTTTAGTTTTTCATTAGATTCATGTTTCATCTAGTATTTTACTAAAATTCACCTTTTCTATTTTTGGATTTGTTAGTATAAAATGTTATGATTAAATTGAGCTTATATTTCTCATGCTTAAGACTCAAACAAATTTGAAATAAGCTTCTTAACACGTTTAATATTCATAATTTCAATTTATAGAATTTTTGTACTCAGATTCAATACTTATTCAGCCTTTATGTACTTAATTCGTCACTATATTCTATACTAAAACAAGGTATTGAAAATATGTAATTTTCACTTTAGGATTCTTTAATTGATTGGATCTTTGCGCCTACTCAGTAAAATATTCTTATAATGAATAATAACCTACGATATATCTCTGAGCCTGCTTAGCATTTGTTTTTGATTGTTTATTAATGCATTTCTTGTAGTTTATTTCCTTGTTTTATTTACTAGCCTCGCACACTTTTGTTTATAGTTGTCGGCATTTACTTTTCCACAATATACTTTTCTGCAACATGTTTAATGGGTTTTCATCACTAGAGGATTACAACCACTGAAGTATCGAGACTTAATAAGATACATAAATAAAACCACATGAACATTGTTTGTTGGTAATGAAAGATTGTGGTTCAAGAACCCAGTAGCATTAGAGTCCCCCACTCCAGTGACACGTGATAATTCTTACTGATTGGTTCTTTCTAGAGTTAGTTGTTATCATAAGTTAGAATAGGCTCTAATATTGCATTTCTTGTGCTTGCATCTCTAAGTATTACGATCCCGGATTCGATAATTAAATGTTGGAATTAGAATACATATAATTCCACCAACATTTTTTGCGTCGTTTTCATGGGGATGCTAAAGGGATTAGAGTATATTTTCTTTCACATGTTTTCCATGTGATCTTATTTGTAGGGAAACTATATGTTGGAGAATATGGTAAGATGTGAGTGAAAAGCCATGCATCCTCTTTGGTTTGGGGTCACTCCAAATTCTGGTTGTCTCCAATTGATTTTCTAGTTTCTTTTTCATATGTGTAGATTTAAAGGTGGTATCCAAAGCCTCATTTCTCCTTATTTTTCTTTGCAAGTGTGTTTTCCTTTAGATTTATTCATGGAAAGAAAAGAAGCCTAACTTGTGTGAACATATAACTTGGTGACAAAAGGGTCTTAGTAGCATGGTTGCATTTTGAATACATGATTGGTTTTCTTGTCTTTGTTTTAAGTGTGTTTCATTCTTATTTATTTAATATTTTTAATAAGAATTCCATACACTAATCCATGTGCATGACAAGGATTATAAACTAGTAAATAAGTATTTAAGGATAATCAGGAGTTTGGAAGAACTCTCTCAAATCCTAGTAGAAACTGGGATTTTTGCATCTCAGGAAGAACAATTATTGACAACAGTCAAGAACTAATCTGCCTCCCAATAAATGATAGTAAAACATCAATTCCGTTAACCACACCCACAAGAAGATCTTCACCCCTGCAAACTTGTCAAGGAAATGGAAGAATCATGGACTACACCCAATGGAGAGAAACCATTAGAACCTGATATTGAATAATTGTTTAAATTCCTATCTATATATCCTTTGAGCATATAAAAGGATATTCATCTCATAATAGAAGATCTACATGGCATGGTAAAGGATGATATGTTAAATGAGCCAAATAAAGAGGTAAACCAAGAGCATTTTGATTTTGTTGTAAGTTGGTTTGCAACAATTGTAAGGCCATACCACTCCTTTATTCTTCCTTACTTATTAACATCACCATTAAAACAACCGGTTTTTCATACTGAGGTATGCATTGAATATTATATTCTAAACTTTAGTATGAATGCAGTTTTATACTTGTTACACACATGGTTACATTGGAATGCTCATATACTTGAGGAGAGGAATTTCTTTGTCTCAAGTAAAGTAGGATGATAAATAAATAAATAAATTTTGCATATAATAGTTAGTTTAGTTCTAAAAATACTGCAGCACCTTTCTCATTTGTTTTGTATAAATGGGAATGTTATCATCTAAAAAGTAATTAGTTGAAAATGGGAGATCTATGTTCGCATTGCATATTTATGTTGAGGTCTCTTTAAGCTTCATATTGTTTTAATGAATATTTTCACTCGTTCATATTTTCAACTGGAACATGGTTCAATTATTAATTTTCTTTCCCACTTATTATTTCTTTTTGAAAGTTAGATTTGTTTCTAGTTTTTATTTCAGTAAAGTAAGCTATGACCATTATTTTTTGAATCTTATGTGAAGTTGGAAATGATTGCATTGCAACATTGTCTAGTATTGCATACCAATGGTTTAGTACCATATTTCATCTGACCAGTATCGATAATTTTGGTACCAATTTTCTATTTTTCAAGAAAAAAAAAGATTCAAGGATATTATTCATTTGGGATGTTAAATGTTGGAAGGATATTTTCAAAAGCAGAAACTATGTCTTCATCAACATAATGGAAGAATTAGGGGATTGGTTGATGACATCTTTCCTTTTTCCTTAAGTTATTAGAAAGGATGCATTCATGCTTTATCTATTTTAAGACAACTATTTCAAAAAGATTATATAAGAAATCATTTTCATAAAATTGGAATTGAATGATAATTCCAAACTATTCAAAGTTGATATACCTTTTCTTTTTTCTTATTCATATAGATTTCTGATTATCAGTGCAAAACAATTGCTCAAAATATAGTTACCAAAACATGCTAAGGGGATTGTAACAAATTTAAGAGGTCCATATAGTGATACCAATGAAAAATAAACTAAAATAATATAACCATAACACCAAAGCATGATCTCCAAGAATATTTATTAAGACTTACAGAAGAGTTATTGAAGTCTCTACTCATGGTGGAACACTACTTTAAAAGTGAAAGCATATATGAAAACTATGATTAGTATGACTTTAGGCATATTTTGGTTATTTTTTGGTTAGCCTCATCCATCTCACATTAAAATGACTCATTCATGATATGTCCTTTGATTACCTATAAGTACCTTATGCATCTAAGACATTATGTAGATAATTAAATTCACCTTGAAAGGTATCATCCTATGCCTTTAAGGCGATTTCTGAATCTGCTCCCCCATCTACCAATTTCATAATAAATATCCATAATCTAAACCTAAAATGGTAGGAACCATGGGACTAGAGCCTTCAATGTAAAATAGGTTTAAGAGGTTAACCCATTGAGGCTATGGACGTCTGATGGCAACGATTACTGACTTGTGATATCACTAGGAAAACCCATCAGGGCTATGGATGCTCCCGAGAAATGGGGAATTCTGTCTAAAGAAGTGATAACAAAACCAAGGCTTTTGTCTACATGTATGATGGTTACTCTATAGTGTTACAATAAAAGAAGCATGTGTGGATGAAGTCAAGGGTAAAAATGAACTCCATAAATTTGCTGCTAAATAATGGATTTAAGGTAACCTTGAGTCCTCTATCATTAGTTTTTCATAATATATATAATATTTAATTACCTTATTAGTGGGACCTATGATCATAGAGAATTAATAAAACTCATTTGCAAAGCTTTTCTGTAATACTTGGATAACTTTAAGACTTTAGGATTTGGTTAGTAATAACTAATTTTTCATTGGTTCATCATTTTTTGTGATCATAAAAAAGCCTTCTACCTAGAAAGAAGGATATCCCCTTAAGTTTATAACAAGTTTCTTTTCTTGACCATAAAACTATTAAATATTGATGAAATAATATGTAATGAGTGATTTGAAATTTCTTCTATGCTTGGTTTTAGCTTTGTGTCATTTTAATAAATTTGAGATGAATTAATTTTGTTCAGTATTCATCTCATTAGTTCTTTTATTTTATTTTCTAGGTTCCTTTGTACTAGATTCATCTCAGCAAGCCCCCTCACTTCTTCAATATCTCACCTTGTTTGCATGAGGACATGCAAAACCTCAGGCATGGGGCAATGTTTTTTGAGAAATTTTCAGCATCTTCATTTCATTCTCTTCAACTTCCTTCAATAGATAAGATCAACACTCATCAATTCTATACTCTCATTACTACTCTATTTCATCTTCATCTTCGTACAACTTCCATTGCAGCCTACAGTACATATCAAATTCTGAAAGGTATACTTGAGGTAAAACATGTCTAAAGGTTCTTTAGCTCATTAACATTTAAGGAATCTTTATTATTAACCACTTCCTATTTATTCACCTTTTTTAAACCACCATTAACCCCCCATTTCAAAACCCATTACTGCATATTCTAGTTTCCAAGTCCAAAATTATACAACCATTATCTTTAGCATTTCCTTATATCATCCACCATCCCTTCCTAGTCCATATTTTGTTTGCATGAGGGCATGCAAAATCTTAGGAATGGGGGAATGTTAGGCCCTATATATGATTATCCACACCTTTCTTTTACATGTCATAATCATACTTTTATAACATATTCTGTAACTATCATATTACCATTTTTCACTAAATACATTCATTTTACCTTGTGGTTAATTATTAACGATTTCTTGTATTTTTAATAATTAAGTTAGTTTGTAATATGATTTTATCAATGATGGTTTAATAATGTGGTTATGTTTCCAAGGAGCGTGTTCCACTACAAAATTTTCTATCTTTGTATTAGTTCAGCAATTCGGTAATTAATTCGACACTTGCACAAATGGAGGGAAAATTGTCAAAATTATAAAATATGTTTTCATTTTCCCTAGCATTGTAAATTAGCTGCCACATGGGCCTAATATGTTGTTACATGTCTTATAATATACCAATCTCACACGTGTGGGATCCTAGCACATGATTTAAGCTACAACAAAAAATAGGTAATGGTTTTGAAATTGTCATGTTTTGCCTCAAATTATGTGCATGTGGTGTTGAATATCAAGAATCAGAAAAATGGGTTTTTTCCAAACATAGAAATTTACTTGTATCTCAAACTGGTTTTCAAAATTCAATATGGTTTCAAAGTTACAGTAGGTTCTTCGAAGTAGTTTTGTACAAAAGTTTTACAAAACCCAGATTGGCAAAAGTATCTAAACAATTATCTTTGGGCATGATTTCCGAGACCATGGAAGTGAATCAGGATATTACAATAGTTTTTTTTTGTTTATAATATGACAAATTAGTCTCCATTGAAAAAAATCCTCAAAATGCATCACTTTTGAGAAGATATGGTTGGTTCTTTAACACCAAGTTGTATAAAATTACAAAATATCAGTTTTTGTATAGAGTTGTAAATTCATTTTCTGCGTTTAGGGGATTGGATATTATCCTTCCTCAATGGATTTTACATATAAATAAAGCCTCAAAGGGCCGAGAGGGGGATGAGGAGAGGACGCAGAGAGATTATCATTATTCCGAGTTTATCTTTTGTAATAGATTTGAACTTCCACTTGCAAGTTGAAGTTGAGATTCTTGTAATGAAGATTTAATTGTTGAAGCTTTGCACATCATTCTGATATAAGTTTCTAGGCACATTTCCAGGCTGGGAATGGCCCCTCAACTTAGGTAAAGTCTTAGATTTTCTATTCATAGAGTAGTATTCAGAAATATTTAGTTTCCTTGATTATAGATTATGTTTAATATTTCATTTTAGTTTTTCATTAGATTCATATTTCATCTAGTATTTTGCTAAAATTCACCTTTTCTATTTTCATATTTGTTATTAGAACATGTTATGATTAAATTCAAATTGATTTTTGTCAGGCTTAAGAGTCAAACAAATTTGAAATTAGTTTCTTAACACGTTTAATATTTAAATTTTTGATCTACATAATTTCCATACTTAATTCGATAATTATTCATAATTTCAAATTCCATCCTTTATGTACTTAATTTGGTACTAGATTTTGTACTAGAACAAGGTATTAAAAATATATATAATTTGCATTTTAGGATTCTTTAATTGATTAGAGCTCTACGACTACTTGGTAAAATATTCCTACTATGAATAAGAGCCTACAATATATATCTAATCCTTCTTAGAATTTATTTTTGATAGTTTGTTAATGCATTTATTGTATTTTATTTCCTTGTTTTATTTACTTTCCTCACACGCTTTTTATTATAGTTGTTGGCATTTACCTTTCCACAATTTACTTTTCTGCATCATGTTTAATGGGTTTTCATCACTAGAGGATTATAACCACTGAAGTATCAAGACCTAATAAGCTATATAAATAAAACCACATGAACATTTATTGTCAGCAGTGAAAGACTGTGGTTCAAGAACCCGATAAGCATTAGAGTCCCACACTCCACTGATAAGTGATAATTCTTAGTGATTGGTTCTTTCTAGAGTTAGTTGTTAGCATAGGTCAGAATAGGTTTGAATCCCAAATTTCTGTTGCTTTCATATTTAAGCCTTATGATCCCGAATTCGATAATTAAGTGATGGGATTAGAATATATATAATTCCACCAACAATTGCATTTATACCTCAACCTAAAGAACCAAAAGAAAGATATTAAGAATAAAAATTGCATGGCCACAAATTTGAGTAATCAAGTAGAAACCATATCATATGTGGATGATAATATTGTCTATACATTAGTGTATAAGGGGGTGAATATGAGTAGCCTTCAACAATAATAAGAGAATGAAATTATGAGACTCTTGCATATACAAATATAGGTAAAAATGAGTAAAATTGATGCTTTATTCCACTTAGGATCATAAGTGAAACTCGTAACAGTATATCTAGTCAAGAAACTAGGATTGGTGACTCATAACCATCCTAGCCCATAACCATTGGGATAAGACAAAAAAAAGGTATAAATAAAGGTGAACAAACAGTGCAAAATAAAATTTATTATTAGTGCTCACATTATTGCTGAAGTAGAGTTGGATGTAGTTCCAATTTTTATATGTGGATTTTTGTTTGGAAATCCCTATATGTATATGTGGGATGTGATCTTCATGCTGAGAGCCAACCATTGTGACTTCATCTAGGATGGGAAATCCTTCATCAGAAATTCATGCAAGGGAAAGTCAATGATCTCACTAGCAAGTTCCAACTACACCAACTAGTTTATCAGTTCTAGAAAGAAGTATGTTTTTTTTTGAAGAGAAAATAAATCCATAGAATACTTCATAAGAGCTATGTCATCCCTAGAGCGGTGCACTAAGGAACACAAATAATAACTAGAAGAGTTATTATAGGCATATGGGGGTGATTTATAAAATCCTAAAGGGATATCACCCAAGAGGGAAGTGGAGCATGAAATTTAGTTGCCACCAAACTCTTAGTTTCAAAACATTAGGCTATATAGGTAATCCATTATATTGGTAAACAAGGTGAAGAAGCAATTGTAGTAGCTACTATAACATGATTTTATTTAACCAATTACCTCACCATGTGGGTTTCCCATTATAATTATGCCTAATAAGGATGTATTTTGTTTTATTGTGCATTGATTACAAAATTATGCTCAATAACAGGTACCTACTACATCACATGAATTCTTTATTGAATTAGTTGTAGCATGCCAAGTACTTCACCAAGATGGACTTAAATTCAAGGTATCACCATCTTCAATTTAGAGAAGAAGATACCCGAAAGACCACCTTCGAACCAAAGAAGGCTCATTTGAGTGTAGATTTATACCAATGGTCCTACATAATGCACCATATATGTTCATAAAGTTAGTGGATGATATAATACACCCTTTTATAGATTGATTTATTAATGTTGATTTGGATGATACATCATTATACAATGCTTCCTCGAAGGAGCACATCTCACATTTAATGGAACATTACTAGATAATGACTAATAAGGAATTAGAACACACATCGTTTCCCTTTGAGATTCTAGAAAAGGTGGATAGTAATTCTTATAAACTAATCACACCCACATACACCCATTAATTAGTGGTGAATGTAGAAAATTTGACACTCTATGAGCCTTCCATGTTGGATCAAGAAGATAAATAAATCCTCCTTTTTGTAGAGTACTTAGCACTAGATGCTCAGGCAAAGCTAAAAATGGATATAGTTTTAAAAAAGAGATCCAAAGCTATAAGATAGGGGTAGCATGACCTTTAGCAGATTTGGTTGGAAGGAAAGCTTCTAGGTAAGGCTAAATTGTGACAACAAGAGAAGGCAGAGGAAAATTTTCTTGGGACTCATTCAATAAAACCATTAGGGGACCAAAATCCTCCCAAAATGGAGAGGTATGATTTTTATTGGATCATTATATTATTTTTCATCCATATTGATGCTTTCAAAGTGGAAAATTTGGAGGAATTAACTCACAAGATCATTTTTATCGATGTCTCTTAGTTGGTGGATTAGAGTCTAAAATGTTTTTGAAGTAGTTTGAGACATTAAATGGAAATTTTGGGGGTAAAAATTTGTCACTTAGGAACTACACCTACTAGCATTATTCTACACTTTGATATCTTTATCAATGCATAAGAATTATCTCATATAAAATCTATATACAAAATTTACGCCATGCAGAAGTTGACCTTTGTTTTTTGACCACCATGATTCGAGAGAATAACATGCCATCCACTATTATTCATGGGAAAGGGGCTATCCAAGAAATCATGATTAAGAATACTCTATAAGAGTCAATACTATAACTCTATTTAATATTTGAAGCAATCAAAATTAACCACTAGTCAGGCTATTTGGTTATGTTATAACTCGGTCACTAGGAGGAAAAGGGCTTCCATTTCTACTAGAGTGAATTTTGTTCCATAGATGAGAAGAGTAGTGGATGGTGGATAGAGACAAAGCAAACAAAGAGGGTTTTTGTACTATAGTAGCTCATGGGCCATAGCCCTCACTCCTTTTTACTTGCATACATTTCCGTTCAGAAAAAAAAATAAAAAAAAATAAAAATAAAAAATAAATAAAAACAACCAGTTCAACCTCACCTTCCAACTGGGTTTTCTCTCATAAGGATTTCCCAAATCATATCCTGTGTTCATTGCGGTTTTTGAGTTTTATTTCATTGTTCTCTATTTTCCATATTTTCTCTATTACATGTATAATGATAAGACAATAATTGATGAATCCAAAAATCTAAAAAGAAACTAATCTCATAGTGTAGATTTTGGATTTATATATATATTATAGTAGATATGCTCTGATGAATTATCGAGTGGAATGTCCATGATAGTTTACATATCATATTTTCTCTTCCAAATTAGATATCATTAATCCCATATTTTCATTATCTTCTTGTGTAAATAATACGTATTTTTGCACTTAGACATGATGGCTAGGACTTTATAAGGTCTTTTGGATAAGAGAGTGTCAATTATATAACTCAATGACATACCATTGAGTTTCTAACAATGGTGTTTGACCAATCTTCAAGGAATTTACAAAGTAGGATTGCCCATACCCTTAGCCGTACTTCTTAATTCCTAAATCACAAGAGTGATATCTTAACTATTGTGTTTGTTGTACCATAGATACAGATAACCGAAATTTTATCTAAGTACGGTTTTGAGAATGCTTATGAAACACCCCAGGGCACATAGAAGACCTAACCCGTAAATAGATTTTGTTTAATATAATACTACTTGCTAAGTGCCATCAAAGATGTATTATTTTCAATACCATAACAAACTTTTCAAATATTAATGATTCTGTTATCAACATTGCGGTGATTTAAGCATAAATGCTAATTGAAATCTATCCCCCAAATATTTAAAAGATTGCAAACATAAAATTATCTTTTAAAATTAGAACATATTAGAACTTAATTTTATGTTTGAATTCTTTTTATTAATTTATTTTTATAAATATTAACACTAAGTTCATCAAATTTTTTTAATATGAATTATTTAGTTGAAATAACAACAATACCATCATCAATTCAATTTAATATAACATGAGTATTACATCAAATTCACCCATATGTCCTGATAACAATACCCAATACCATCATCAATTCAATTCAATTGTTGCGTTCATAGACTTTTTAAGTCAGTGTAGGGGAGATATGTGGATATATGTAATGTAAGAAAGTAAACATTTTTTAATATTGTGAGGTTAATAAAAAGTTAAAAGTATTATAGAGTTCAGTATGGAAAGATGTTGTAGTGTCTGTAAAAAGTTAAAAGTAATAAAATAACAAAATTTAATTTTTTATAAGTTAAAATCAATTTTACTTTATAAATTAAAATAATGATTTTGTAACCATATGTAAATTTAATTAATAATCACTTAAAAAATTTAATACTTACAATACTCTTACAATATAACAATATTTTTAACCATGTATATTCATGTCCACTTTACAATAGATATTATTCACAATCAAAATATTTTATTTAAATTTAATTTTATAACATTGTTTTAATTAAATATAAAAGATTATAATTACTTTTAAGCTATATCTAAATCCCATATAGTCATTTTCACCACAATCTGGCCATACATTTTCAAGAAAAAATGTGTTTTTGTTGTTGTTTAAAATACATTTTTGAAGGCATAAATGGATTCAACACGTAGAAAAATCTTGTAGGCTCTTGGTTACAAATAACCAAAAAAAACATCGTGGAAAAGGAATTTTGTTTTTCAGTTAGGCTACTCCTATAGATAGTAGCTATAGATTAAGATCCATTTTGTAATTTTGTAATTATATTTAAATTTCATTAATGAACACATAAAAACTTAATATTTACATTATAACAAGATTTTAACCATGTATATTGAACCCTACTTTACCATAGATATTATTAAGTTGTGAATGGCCTTTGTTATAATACCATGGCTTATCAATACCACATGTTCAAAAACAATTTAGCATTTCATAAACTTATGTTGTGTTATATTAAAAAAGTATTAAAAAATATATTAATTAAAACATTTTGACTCAATGAAATTAGGTTTCTCCAAATTTAACACTAAAAAAAAAGTTTGCACCTCCAGAAATTTAAACCTTCTTGGGACTTGAGAGATCCTGAGTTAAGATAGATATAGACTAGTATAACATACGTATTACATCAAATTCACTCATACAACCTTTCTTTTCAAAAGATTAAAATTTCATATATTTAAGAAAAATATTAAATATGAAAGATCTATAATACCAATATAGAAATTTACCCCTCATCCAATATGGTTAGATTAAAATAATAACCTCTTAATTAATCTCAATTCCATTTCATCTTATATGTTACCTAATCTTGATAGCATGAAGTTTATGATGGATGCTTTTTTATTTATTTTAATTAGAATGTGGGCTCTTGCATCTTTTGGGAAACTTCATTCCTCTAAAAGTGGCTTTTTATGGTCAATTCCTTCCCTGAAGTTTAAGGTTCCTATATTATTTTTTTCATCCCGAATCAGTACCGGTGATGGCCCCGCTTAGTTAAGAATATCAAGTTCTATGTCGTAAGTTTATCTTTCAATTAAAATAATCATGAATTATGGCAACGTGGGCATTCAGGCAACTGCCAACATTACCCTCAACGATAGATAACATTTCGTACTCCACAACACTGTACGAACATCAATTGAGGAAACGAGGTGGAAGATTCAAGAGTTGAACATACACCCGACGGTGCTTACAGTGACATTTTGGATCTATATCTGACTCTCTATAACAACGTTGGGAAAATCCATCAATTAAAACACGTTGGGAAATCCAGTTGGACATGGAATAGTTGAGAGCCCCAACAAATATATATATTTATGTATACAGAGAGCTAAGAAGTAGATCTCGTTTTCATTATACAGGGATTATGTCCAATATCTTCCCTGAACTATTGAATCGAATGCATTAATGGAGCAACTTCTGCGCAGGGACGCGCCTCAGAGCTTTGCCATCCAGCTGTATAAGATTGGTGTTTGATACCCAAAAACGCGTTAAAACATATGATGATTTTGCTTAACCCCACATCAAATCCACGATCGATGAATCAATAAATTATCGGAAGCACTGGTCTTCTCATTATTTGTTTCCATATCTCAACGCCCTTACTTTCCTATTTCTTTCTCTTATGTTCTGTCATGAATTTACTGACTAAGAGAAATGGTTTGTGCACGTTGCATAATTTTAAAGATTGATTGAAAAGCATGTCAAAGTTTTTTCGTGTCTGGTCTGATAAAAAAAGGGTAGGTACTCCTCGGTTGATCTCGCACGGACGTTGGGCGGCTTCATGGAAGAACAGAGGGACGGAATTTTTTGGAATCGAGCTTGGATTCCAGCTGTGATGCTGTATTTCGCAACTTAAATCTCATGGAAGAGAATGGAGGAGTGCATGTTATATATTCATTATGTATATACCCCAACGCTTCTAGAATACTTCAGAGCTTGTGCTTAATAGATATAAAGCCTTGCAGGCAGCCCAATCTTTAGGAATTGGATTTAATCTATTAGACGAGGAAATATAGACATCAAAAAACTTTAGAGCTTCCTTTATTGAGTTGTGGTTAATTGCAAGTACCATAGAGCTGAGGAACATGTGATTGAGACCTAGTGTTGGACTCAATAGAGAAGAGGTATATGCAATAAGGATTTTGTTGTTGAAGAGAAGGGGATATTTTTTTTCCAATTGTAGAAATAGTTTGTAGGTATATATAGTTTTGTCTGGTATTGGATCACAAGATTCTCTTTCATTTATATATAGTTTTGTGGGGATTAGACCACACTACTAGTGGAAACCAAACTTCCCTATCTACCAGTTGGACCATGTGTTTAGAGTAGTTTGTAGGCACACAGTTTTGTCTGGGATCAGATCACAAGATCGGCTTGTGAGAATAATGCAGAAATAGAATTAGTTGTGAGTGGTTGAACGAGAAGGTGTAATTAGGAATTGGTTACACATATTTAGGTTTGTTTCCTCGTTTTCAGGAGGATTAGGTGATTGCATTTCCCTATTTAAGTGTGATGTAATTGAGCAATTATATTCATTGTGTTGAGTGAGCTTGTCTCACGTTTCTGGTGTTTAGCTGTGTTTGTTTTGTTAATTTGGTATCAGAGCCGAGTGTTTGGGTATTGGAGTAGATACTCCACTTTCGAAACCCAGTCAGCGACCCCCTTATGCTTGCTGTGCGTGGCGTATTTTTTTTTCCACCGCCTCTGCTCGAGTTTCCTGCCTGATCGAGCAGCATGATCAATGTGCAGTGGAGCTGCTGAGTGGAGTCACGTTCTTCGATTGCTGAGCGGCGTTAAAGAACTGCAGCCATCGACCTCTTGGCGTGGATTTTCGCTGGTCGAAGTCGAATTTCTTTGTGCTGGTGAGGTGTTGCAGTTAAGGCCCACGGAGCTTACGCTGCCTAAGGTGCTGGAGAGCTGTTTGAATAGCGGATTCATTCCACGGAGTCGAGTGTCGAGCTGTTTGAGACAGCGTTACCCACGGAGTCGAGTGTCGAGCTGTGTGAGACAGCGTTTGAGACAGCGTTGCCCACGGAGCATTTGAGACAGCGTTGCCCACGGAGTTTGAAATCCAGAGTTGAATTCATTCAATTGCCAGCGTTTTTTAATTGGATGAATCCATACCTTTCTGCACATTTTTTTTTAAAAACATTGCCAGCGTTTTTTAAAGTTTGCTGAGATCAAGTGGATGCTTCCCAAAATCTGAGATCGGGTGTCTATTTCTTCTCCTCCAACAGACAGAAACACGAGAGCCATTCATACTTTGTAATAGTCCCTCAATTCGGTGCACTTGCAGTGAGAATTTGCAGCGTTTTTTAAAGTTTGCTGAGGGGTATGTTTGATACCATTTCAGAAGTTAAAGGTGTTTGAAGTTAAAGGCGTTTTTTATGCATTGGAGCATAGTATTGGTTTTTGTTTTAAAGTTGAACAAATTCATATTTGTTCTCATCATTTTTTTTGTTTAGTTCTCATCATCTGGAGCAACTTTGCAAGTTTTGTTTGAAGTTTTTTTAAAAAAAAAAAAAAACATCAAACTAAATAGAGTGTGTAAGAAAGCTTGCAATTTTTTTTTTGAATTTGGTCATTGGTGGAGAAATGGCTAATCCCCTTGCAGATTCATATTTAAATGAGTCTTCAAAACTTGATGGCGAAAATTATGTAAACTGGAAATTTAAGCTCATAACAGTACTGGAGGCATACAATCTCTGGACGATTGTCAAAGGTGATGAGCCCAAGCCTCAACCTCCTGCTGCCATTCAAGATTGGGAGAAGCGTGAAATGAAAGCAAGGGTGCTGCTACGCATGTCAGTAAAGGACAATATTATTCCTCACATTCGGGACTGTGAAACTTCAAAGGCGACATGGGATACTCTCAAAGGTTTGTATGAAACTACTAATGCAAACCGTATTTTATTTTTAAAAACAAAGCTGCTATCTATTAAAATGGAAGCCAATGAGAGCATTAGCAATTTTGTTTCCCGAATTAAAGACCTCAGTGATAAGCTTGGTGATATTGGTGAAAAAGTGTCCAGTACAGACTTGGTAACTGTTGCTTTGAAGGGGTTAGTCCAAGACTATAAAGTCTTTATTTCAGCTCTCTCAGCTAGACCGACACCTCCTACATTTGAAGAATTGGCTGGAATTCTTCTTCAAGAAGAAGAGCGCATGAAAAATTTTGACCTGGAGTCAAATGGTTCTGATTTGGCTTTGACTGCAAGAGGCAAACGACCATTCCGAGGGAGACCATGGGACAGAAACAGAGGCCGTTTTCAAGCAAAGCAGAAAGGTATGCCACCTCCTGATTCTTATGTTAAGAGGAACATTGAATGTGATTATTGTGGAAAACCTGGACATCTCGCTAAAGATTGCTATAGGAGAAAGAATAATGAATCAAATCAAAGACATAGAAGGCATAATGGAAATTACATAAACAGAGACACCTCAGTGAATGATGGATTTAAAAATCTTAAGTTATTTCTTTCTGATGCTGCAGTGTCTGCTGAAACTGATGATGAGAATGCATGGTTCATCGATTCTGGTGCATCTGCACACATGACTTGTAATAAAGAATGGTATGATAAATATTATGAGAAATATGATGGTACACACATTTACCTAGGAGATGACAGGTCACTTAAAGTTCAAGGCTATGGCATAATAAATGTGTACTTACCTAATGGACAAATGCGACAGATTCATAATGTGATGTATGTACCTGCTCTCAAAAAGAATTTGATATCTGTTTCCACTATCATTGATAATCATTTAAAAGTTGAATTTGGTAAATTGGGGTGTATTGTGAAAGATGTTCAGGACCACTACAGGGTTGTTTCTACAGGTACCAGAGTTGGAGGATTATACAGATTGGATGTGACAGTGAAGCGCCATGTTGCATTGACATCCAAAGAGACATCGACATCATAATTATGGCATCACAGGTATGGGCACCTAAATTACAATGATTTATCGTTGTTGCAAAGAAAATCAATGGTTGAAGGTCTTCCTGTTATGAAGTGTGAACATTTACCATGTGAAGCTTGTGCACTTGGTAAGCAGCATAGAGAAGAGTTTCCTGTTCATACCGAGAAACGACAGTATGATATACTTGAATTAATTCACACTGATGCATGTGGACCTATGCAAACTAGGTCTCTTGGTGGTGCTTCATACTTTGTTATTTTTATTGATGATAGATCTAGGTATACCTGGGTCTATTTCATTAGAAGGAAAAGTGACATATTTGAGTATTTTAAAGAGTTTCGAACTATGGTGGAAAAACAAACAGGAAAGTGCATTAAAATACTCAGATCTGATCAAGGGGGTGAATATAAGTCAAAAGCATTTAACACTTATTGTAAATCTAATGGAATTCAACAACAGTTCACAGTGCCACATACACCTCAGCAAAATGGTGTTGCTGAGCGATGGAATAGAACCTTGGTGGAATCTGCTCGTAGTATGCTGCAAGGTAAGAACATCTCTAATGGTTTCTGGGCAGAAGCCATTAACACTGCTGTTTATCTGAAGAATTGATGTCCCACTAAGCAATTAGTTTTTCAAACTCCTTTTGAGGTTCTTCATGGTTATAAACCTGATGTGAGTCATTTCAAAGTCTTTGGATGTACTGCTTTTGCTCATATTCCTAAGGCTAACAGAAGAAAACTTGATGCCAAGTCAATCAAGTGTGTTTTCATTGGATATTGTACGGATCAGAAGGCCTATAAATTGTTTGATCCAAGTTCCCATAAACTATTTGCAAGTCGTGATGTGTTGTTTCATGAGAAGGCTGATAAAAGTAATACAAAGAATGATGCATGGCATATATCTAATGATGCACATGTCAAACTTGATACTTTGATTAAGCAGGAACAGGAACAGGTACAGGTACAGGTACAGGATCAGGATGAGAGCAGCAGTATGAGCACATCTAGCAGCAGTGAGTCATCACAAGAGGGTGATTCACCTCAAAGCAAACGAATCATGGATGGAACACCCACTGGCATTGAAGCACCAAGAAGATCGTCCCGACAGACTCAGCTTCCTGCAAGGTATAGAGACTATGCCTTAATGTCTAATATAATGAATGTTGAAGAACCAATTGATTATGAGCAGGCTAAACAACATGAACCATGGATTAATGCTATGAATGATGAGTATGCTTCTCTTATGAAAAATCAAACTTGGGAATTAGTGGAACTTCCTGAAAATAAAGTTCCAATTGGAAGCAAATGGTTGTACAAATTGAAATTTAAAGCAGATGGTACAATTGATAAATTTAAGGCAAGATTAGTAGCAAAAGGATACGCTCAAAAGGAGGGAATTGATTATGAAGACACTTTTGCACCAGTAGCTAAGTTGAATACAATTAGATTACTGATTGCCTTAGCCACAAAACATAATTGGAATATACATCAAGTGGATGTCAAATCTGCTTTTCTAAATGGTGATTTAAAGGAAGAAGTTTATTTGGTTCAACCTGAAGGGTTTGTCAAACAGGGACAGGAGCATCTGGTTTGCAGGTTAAGAAAGGCATTGTATGGTTTGAAACAGGCACCGAGATCATGGTATGTAAAGATTGATAACTTCTTTCTTCAGAATGGATTTGTGAAAAGCAAAAATGATCCTAACTTGTATGTTAAGAAAGATGGAAAAGGAAATGTTGCTTTAATATCTTTGTATGTGGATGATCTCATTATAACAGGCAGTGCTCACAAGTTAATTGAAGAAATTAAAGTTCAGTTGTCACAGGACTTTGAAATGAAAGATTTGGGTGAATTGCATTACTGTTTAGGAATTGAGGTATGGAGAGAGCCTGGTAAAACTTTGATCACTCAAAGCAAATATACAAAGGAGATTCTTAAAAAGTTCAATATGACATATTGCAAAGCTATGTCAACTCCCTTAGAGCAGAATGCAAAGTTGTACAAAGAAGATGGATCAAAAGAGGCAGATGGAACATTATATCGTCAGTTAGTGGGAAGTTTGAACTATCTCACCACTACCAGACCAGACATTGCATACTCAGTCAGTATTCTTAGTCAATTCATGGCTAAGCCTTCAGGAAATCACTGGAATGCTGCAAAGAAAGTTCTATGATACTTAAAGGGAACAGTGAATTTAGGTATTATGTATACTGATGAATCTGATGTTACACTGACAGGTTTTTCTGATTCAGATTGGGCAGGAAATCCAGATGACAGACGATCTACCTCTGGCTATGCATTTCATATTGGATCAGGGGTCGTATCTTGGAGTAGTAAGAAACAACCAACTGTTTCTTTATCATCAACAGAATGAGAGTACAAAGCTTTGACCAATGCCACCTGTGAAGCTATTTGGTTGCGGAGAATTCTTGCAGATCTTGAAGAAGCGCAAAGTGGTTCAACATGTATCAATTGTGATAATCAGAGTGCTATCAAATTAGCACATAATCCAGTTTACCATGCTAGAACAAAACACGTTGAGTTACACTACCACTTTGTACGTGAGAAAATTGAGTCGAATGAAATTGAATTGATATTTTGTAACACCAAGGATAATGTGGCTGATATATTTACTAAGCCCCTTGGTAAAATCAAATTTGAAGTTTTTAGAAGTCAGTTAGGTATTGTAGAAAATCCATTTCTCCATTAAGGGAGGATGTGAGAATAATGCAGAAATAGAATTAGTTGTGAGTGGTTGAACGAGAAGGTGTAATTAGGAATTGGTTACACATATTTAGGTTTGTTTCCTCGTTTTCAGGAGGATTAGGTGAGTGCATTTCCCTATTTAAGTGTGATGTAATTGAGCAATTATATTCATTGTGTTGAGTGAGCTTGTCTCACATTTCTGGTGTTTAGCTGTGTTTGTTTTGTTAATTGTTTGTAGGTATATATAGTTTTGTCTGGTATTGGATCACAAGATTCTCTTTCATTTATATATAGTTTTGTGGGGATTAGACCACACTACTAGTGGAAACCAAACTTCCCTATCTACCAGTTGGACCATGTGTTTAGAGTAGTTTGTAGGCACACAGTTTTGTCTGGGATCAGATCACAAGATCGGCTTTAGGCCTATATAGTTTTGTTTTGTGAGAATTGGACCATACTTATATCTATATAAATCAAGCTTCTCTACCTAACCGTTAGACCACATCCACTCGAATTTCGGATTTCTTTCAGATTTCTTTATGGACGCTGAGGATTACAATGTCGCCCGGGATTACAATGTCAGAAAGAGGACTCGAAGTGGGGAGGAGACGAATAATGAAATGTACAGAGGTGTGCGTCGCCGGCGATGGGGAAATGGGTGTCTGAGATTCGACAACCAGGAACGAAGACGCGAATTTGGCTGGGATCGTATGATGAACCAGAGATGGCAGCTCGTGCCTATGACGTGGTTGTTGTCAGCTTGAAGGGGAAGTTCGCATTGCCCAATTTCCCGCACTTGATTCACATGCTTCCACGACCCGCTTCTTTGGATCCCTCAGATATCCAATATGCAGCTGCACAGGTGGCCACATTGTCATTCCGCCAACATTCTCACGCCGAATGTGAGTCCCTCACGAATTTTTCTGACAATCACTCTGCATCTCTTGGTGGCATTGGCGGGTCGCTGGAAGCAGCAGCCACGGATGAAAATAGTCAGTCGACCCAAATGGATAATAACATTCAAGAAACTGCTGATTTTGAGGGTTCTTCGGTCAATTTAGGAATCAGGACGGGCAGTGATCATCAGTGTTCGTGCCTGTTCGATGAAGGGTTCCAGCAATTCGAGTCACCAAATTTCATAATGAATATGGCAGAAGCTCTCCTTCTCACACACCCTCGTCTCAATGACCTTCACGAGGCTGAAGATTATTATTATGATGTTGAGCAGTGGATGTATCAACCAGCTGGTTTTGGATTTCTGTGGAGCATTTTTTGAAAACTCCTATACAAATTATATTTCAATGCCTCCTTCAGAATTAATGCAGGATAAGTAGTGAAATCACCTCTGCTGATTCTTCAGAGCTTGAGTTATCCAGCGACTGCCCTGCAGTTAATGCGCGGGGGCTTTATTAAATATAATGTAATATAGACGTAGGCAGTACATTTAACCTAAATTAATATCAGTCAGGTGTTGTGCATCCAGCCCCACATTCCTTGTAAGTAAAATAATTTACTGCTTACGTTGGCCTGGCACATTTCCCTTATCCTTGCTTGGGAAATAGATTATTTGTTTTATAGTAGGAGAGGCAGAAAGTAGAGTTGAGTATAATTAAACACTGAGTATTGTGTAGCTATTCTCATATTATAGTACAGTATAATATATGTTCGATACCATTTTTGTATAGGGGAGAGGTTTCTATTGTTGTGCAAGGATCAGTAGTAGTTATAGTACTTGTCCCACATATTCATAAAAAATAATTATGAACTCACTAAAATATGCACATAAATGTTTTATATTAACTTTATAAGCTATAAATATGTTCAAAATGGGCCCAGATTTTGATTGGAGCAACAATTGTCACACACCAAGCCTTAACATCACAAGTTGACAAGACCTATTGTCTCAAGTACTTCTAGTTATGATTTACAAACTAAGTCAAAATGCATTACAAAACATTACAATACTTTCCACCCAAAAGTACAGCTATCCCATCAAATAGTCACCCATTGATTTTGCATTGGGGCAACACATCCCATTGTCAAGTACCTCCAGTTCTGAATTACAAACTAAGTCAAAATGCACTACAAAACATTACAATACTTTCCATCCAAAAGTACAACTATCCCATCAAACAATCACCCACTGATTTTGCATTGGGGCAACACATCCCATTGTTGGGTAACACCTGCACAAGAACTAGGTAACACTTGCACAAGAATAGGTGAAAAGTGTGTTTGCCATATGTACATGTTTTTTTGACCATTCAACCTATTGAAGACATTAAATGACACCATTCAATTCATGAAATAGTTCACCCAACCTTTCAATTCAAGAATTAAACACAACAACCCTTTCAATTCAGTGATTAAATTTAGGAAAGCATTTCAATTAAGGATTTAAATTCAGGAATTAAATTCAGGAAAGCACAAGGATCAACCATGAAAGCTTATCAGTCATTGGATCATGTACAAATCAATCCACAACACAAATTTGAATTTGGGAGATGGAAATCCATGCCAATCTTCCCCACCAATTAAATTTTAGATCATAAAACTTAAAAGATCAACCCTTACTGCATTTGAAGCATTCATTATACTCATTAGCTGCCGCTGACATACAATCAAATTTTTCACATACAATCAAACTTTTCAGATAGTGTTCCATTCATTTTGCAGACATACAATCATTTTCAGATAATGTTCGATTCATTTTCCAAGCATACAATCGAAGTGTTTAGACATTGTCACATTCATTATTTTCATCAGCTGCTGGAGACATACAGACAAAGTGTGTGCTGAGTGCTACATTCCAGACAGAGTGTGTGCGCAGTGTTACATTCATTCTCTTCATCCGTTGCTGGAGACATACATGTTTTTGGTTTTTGTTGAATAATGTTATTATATTGAGTACTTTATCATTATTTTAGTTGAGAAACCATGTTAACCTTATAAGTTATAGATCATATACGTGCTAGTATCTGCTTATTGGAGCTTATTTTAGTAACTTTATGGCTTCTATCCTCACATCCTAGACAAATCAATCAAGGATATCCCACAACCATACAAGAGAAAGCTAGAAGCAGTGTTTCTAAGACCTGTTTCAAATTTTCTTTCTAAGAATTATTTCAACTTCTCTTTCTAAGACATGTCTTTGTTAGGAAGTTCTAATTAAGATCTGAATAGAAGGATTATGAGCACTCGTACGCGTTCCTACTTTATAGTGTGCATTATCTTATGTTCCTATAAGATTATTTTCGACATCTCGGCATCCCATAAAGTTGTTAGAAGTCAAGTTTCAACTACAAGTGTACCTAAATAGTTGACCGGGTTTCATTAGTATAACCTAAACCAATAGAAAAGGCAAGAGAAGTTTTTCCAGCACTAAGAGTTTAAGCAACAACACCAACAGTCAATAGGCAATCCATTTATATTTCATAGTAATATCCCCCAAAACCACTAAACTTGGGCACCCAATAGTTTTATGCCGACCCTGGTTAGCTAATGTTCATGCTGTCATTGGTTGCAAGAATGGAGAAATGACCATCTCTAATGGATCTCATATCTAAAAATTGGAAATTTTTCCACTTGCTCAACTAGTAAACGAAGTCCCTCTTTGGTTGGAGAACCATTATGGAGAGGAAGAATGTATGCTCCCTCTATTAACCTTAGAAAAATCAAGGGGATATCAAGAGCAAAAATAATAACATGTCGTGCAACAATTTTCATCTAACATAAGATGCATTTAATACCATATTTCTTTTAGTGGTTACAATTATGCTTTTAGCCCTAACTTTCAAGAAACCTTCTATCTTGCTATTTTTTCATCATTCACTATTGTAGCCATAGGTGGAAACAAGGAATTGTGTGCTCAACTTGTTGAAATTAGCCCTGGAAAAATACTCTACATAGGTACATACTTAAGTACAGAACAAGGGGTTCATGGCTCTTTGAACTGCCGAGGCCAAGTGTTGCCATTCCTCTCACTACATGATCAACCAAATCAAATCATTAAGAATATTAACAAATGAAAAAAAAAAGAATGTTACTTGGAGGAGATTTAAGCTTCAAATTCTGTAATATTTCCAATAAGCCATGAGCTAGTTGGAATATTAATTTTTGTTTTTTCTGTCTTGTTTTATGAATAAGAGGAAAATGGAGGTCCATAAGTCTCCTTAATAATGAATAAATCAATGCCAATGGAAAAGGAAAACATCTTGGCAGCTTAATTGAGCACCCTTAGGTGTGAAAAGGGGTTGGAACATCTTGATTGGGTCAACTTTGACCAAATCAATAGTGCTGTCATGGAGGAGTGGCAATCAATGAGGGACAACACAGTTTTATGTGGAGACACATTGCATGGAAGTAGAGTCATAAATGAATGGGGCTTAGAGTTTGGAAGCTCATAGCTTATAAAAGGAAGAGGATGGTAGCCATATTCATTATGTATGGATATATGATATTTGTGAATATATGGTTTGTTTAGAGATATAGCTTTCTTTAGCTGTTTAGCTAAGATTGCAAGTGTTGTTTAGCAGAGGGTGTTCCTGATCGGGAATCCCACCTCTTTCATTGAGTAGCTCTTGGAAAATTCTTGTACTTCACTTCCACTATCAGGCATTTAAACAAAGCTTCATCTTATATCTACAACAAAAATCTTGTTGAGGATTGAGTTGTTTTGTAGGCTGCAGCATTGGAGACCACATTTGGGTCACTTCAATACTTATTTTCAGTGAAGAAGGGTTCCTTTCCATTGGGAGGAAAGTAAGGAAGGCCCTTGAGTATATTTTCAGATCTTGGCATCAGGCCGCATATTTATTTTCCCCTACAACACAGTTTCATTCCAGATCTGCATTATTTTTAGGGAGGAGTTGCAGGGTTGTTTCAGCACACCATTTGGGGAGGAGGTTTTCTAGTGAAGGGGGTCTTCCTTTAATCTAGGAGGTATATTGGAGGAGGCTGCATTATTTTTTATATCATATCAGCCACAAATTTCTAGATCTATATATTGCAGTGAATCTACATCCCAAGGGCTTTGATTTAGGTCTTGTACATTCGTGTATTGTTGCATACCCTTTGGGGGTTATTTTCTAAAGGTTGTATAAAGCCTTGATCTGTATTAGATCTATCTTTTGAGGCATATATCAACACTTTATATTTTGTGTACTCATTTTCTATAGCAGTGCTTTTAAAACCGCGATGTAGCAATGTTCTGACATTTTGACATATAGTAGCAGCACCTCTTTTGAGGGTTTGTCCATTGGAGGCTTGTTCTATCTTATACTATGGTTTGTGGCCCATTATTTTACACATATATGTTGTTGTTATGATGAATGGAAGGATTCCATATTTGTCTCTTGCTTTTATGTAATGTTTTCCACTGCTATTCCATGGTTTTGCACTATATTCTCGCTTTTCCCATTCGGGAATATTACAGTGGTTTCATAGAATAATCTTGTCACATCCTGTGCATCTTGAAAAGCCAATATGTCATCTAAAGAAGGAGATCTTCTTACTGATAGAGAGAAGAGGTATCAAAGAAGAAGACACCGGTAGTTTGATTATACAAATGCAAAAGAAGAAAAGGTTAAAACCCCTTTATCTGGAGGAGAAGATGAAGAGAAAGAGTTTCCTCAGATTCTTCTCAAAGCTATGTGTTAGCTACCTATAAAATTTGTCATATCAAATGGTGGCTAAATTATTTTTGAAGCCTTCAAGAAACAATTTTTATTGCAAAATTGTTAATTCTTGAAGTCTTGTGAAGACATCATGCCTTTAGATTAATCTTCACTGTTGTTTCCCTTTTAAACTCAGAAATTCTGTTGTTTTCATGAAGAAAAGACTGCTGCAAAAATCCCCATTTTCCCCTCATTTTACCCCTCCTTTCATTTCAAAATTTACTCCCATTTTATCCCCTTCTTCCTCATAAAATTCCTCTATTTTTCATTTATTCCCTTATTCCCTTCATAAAAACCCTTTTATAAGGTTTAAAACTCACTTTTGAACCTTACCGAAACCCCCAAATCCATCAAAACACCTTGAAAAAATCATAAAAAAATCACTTTTTACATTATGGACCTAAGCCCCTTTGTGCCAAGTCCTAAACCACTTCCCTACCATATGCCCTAGTGCTAGAACCAAGCGCTAAACCCATTTGGCGCTTATCACATCGGAGAAATCGACCAGTGAAAATCTATTTGTTTTGTTGAAACATCCGATGTGATTGGCCCTTTTATACATAACCCCCGATCCCTTTTCCGCTTCACAAAGCCAAAGGCCCACAATCGAACGCTTAAAACTTATGAATAAACCTTCCCCGATCATGTTTTCCATTTGTAAATTCATAAAACCCACTTTCTCCTATGTTTGTATTAAACCCGTCGGTGCAATGTTTTTTAATGAAAAGGACCGTCGATCTAAAAATTTGATCGACAGTCAACAAGATCTCGCATTGGAGATTTTCTAATGGGTAGATTGAAAAGGCCTCTCCATCGTTCCGATTCCGATGAGCCTCGTTGTATAAAACCCCGCCTCGAAGCCAAAAACCTTTGTATTCCATTAAATTTTTTTGATTTTTTATATTATAAAGGGTCCCGTCGTTCATTGGTTAAAACCTTTTTCACCATTGATCTTGAACCAATCAGACGATCTGCGCAATCTCGCATCGGGAGATTTCATTGGGTGCACTTAATATTTTATTCGCAAGCTCCGATTAGCGGTCTCCCGATTCATTTCCCACTGTCGATTTGATCTGCAGATCAATGGTCCACGTCTAATCTCATCAGCACTCCTCTGTCTATGCCCCCACCGATCACAATCCTCCAATTTCATGTGGGTCGTCCACGTGTCAAGATCCAACAGTCCAGATCGCACCTCCCGACCTTGGTTAAAAACATGAAAACCCTTGTATAATGTTCTTTTAGCCAATCTCCGCCATTGATCTCTGTAGATCAACGACCCATATTAACCCATTCTCTGCTTCATATATTGTTCCATTTTATCCCAGATTCAATCTCCACCGTTGATCCTTTACATCTAACGGCCCAGATTAATCCTGACAGGCCCGACTCCTGTGGGTACTGCCTTCCTTCATATTTGATCTCTGCCATCCAATCTTAGATCTAACAGCTCAGATTAAAACCGCCTTCCCCTGCCCCCACCTTTTACTGCCCGTGCATCTTGTTGATATCGCGCTCTTCCCTCAGCTGTTAGATCTAAGACCTTAGATCTAACGACTAGCACACATTTTCGCGCAGATCTATGCCCAAGCATTAATTCTCAGAAATCACACGATATGGGTGGTTTTGAGATGCCATGTGTCACCCTCTGATGCATATCGCGTTCAAAAAACTAAAACCGCCCATCCGCCTTTTCGCTGTGAGATACTGCTGGTTTTTCCACCCAAAACTGCTTTCCCCTTTTATATGGCATTTCATCGCGTTCGCTCCCCGTCATTGATCTCTGCAGATCAACGACTCAGATTTAATCTGGCCATTTACATTATCGCCCTCCGCCATACACCAAGGGATTTCACGGTCAACCACAACCATTGATCTCTATGCCCTATCTGATCTAACGGTTCAGGATCATCCGTGAAACCCCAATTTTCCTCCCTGCCTTTTTGATTGCTGATTAAGGTTTTAGACCCATTTCTTCACATTTTTTTCGATTACATAACATATGTGACCCCTTCACATTATGTTTCCACGATTGATCTCGACCGTTAATCAACACAGATCGACGGCCTGGACTTAATCCTCTGCACCATTCAATCAACCACCTCCTTCTTTACCTTTGCAAGAAAATCTCCACCGTTAGATGTTTTCATCCAACGACCGTGACTTAACCATAGCCTCCAAAGCAATTAAACCAAAAAATACGTAGGATTTATTAATATTTATTTTTTTGCGCAGGTTTCAAAGGTTTTTCAAATGTTTTAAGAAGAAAATAAAATCCAAGGATGACGATCCTCCTGGCTTTCATTTATCAAAGAGTATTCACCTATGGGGTTCAACGTCATGTTTCATCAGTGCATCATGAGCATTGATGCCATAAGAACCCTCTGCGCACCTGCTCATCAGCAAGACATAGTAAAATTTAAACAAGAAAAGAGTATCAGTGTTGAAGACCTAACCACAACAGAATTTGAGATTGAAGATTTTTTTCACAGTTTTGGTGGATTACGGATAAGATCGACAATCAAAAGCCTAATCCACTAAATTAAACACATTTAAAGAGCAGAAGATAGAGTTTAGGCCTCATTAAGTCTAATACACAAAATCAAATCAAATTAACAATGTTTAAAGAAAAATAAAAAATATCTATCAGACAGAGAAAGCCTCCACCGCCACATCAGACAAAGAAAGCCTCTACAGAAGATATTTTCCTCAATACAGCCGACAGTTATTCCAAAGATGACACAGAGCCTTAAAGTCAAAAATGCTTCCAGCAATCTTAATACTTAATGTAAAACAATTAATACAGAGGAAATATCTGTAAACTTCTCCATTGAGCCCCTCAAAGGCCGAGAAGCATTAACTGTATTAATTGAACTCAGAAGATCTTTTCTCTCTTTCGACCTCCTCATCCTTCTATAAAATCTTATTGAGGAGCTCATTGTAAAGGGTTGGTTGCAAAACTTTGAAATATACTTGTGCTCGAATTTTCTACATGTAAATAGTGTTCAAAGGCTCGTGAAGCTCTGTTTGTGATCTAATAAGTTAGGCTGAGAAGTGAAGATGATTGTTGAACTAAAACATTGGACTTGAAGATGTAACTAGTTTGACATCAATATACAAGCTGTTTCTTGGGATCCTGGTCTATATCACTGGTGAAGTGCTTCTTTCTGTGTTATTGTTTTTCCTTTTATGTATGCCATTTTGTTCATTATTCTCTGATAAAGAACAACAAGCATAGAGTTACGATTCACTGTTTACAGTACCCTTCTCTGACTGATAAGCTTTATCTCAATGTTTTCCTCCAAATTGTGTATTTAAGAATGATTCAATACAGTTTAAGCAGTTATGAATACTAGTGTTCCCTCATCCTACTGTTTTCTTTAAACATTTTTTTTGAATGTGATTTTCATTATTTTCTTATTAAAGTTAGACTAGAAAAGTGATGGTGTGCCCTGTTTTCTAGCTTCTTTCTCCAAAGTTAGTTCTAAAAGTTTCGCTAACAGTATGCAAAAAGTTGTCTAGATTTAAAAGTATCTTAACTGATCTTAGGCTACCCTTTGTTTCCCTTATTTGTTTTCATCCTTTCTAAAAGTAAATATGTGGATTACTGGATTGTTTTTCTCTTGAGTTATCTTTAATATGAGCTTGTCCAAAGAGTTTTACGGTGAGCCCTGCCCTTTGGTTGGTTTTAAACAATTGCTTAAAATGATTTTCTTGTTTGGACAGACTATAAATCCTAGTTGAAATTATTATCTGTTTCCACCCCTCCAATACTCTTATTGTTCCATTCCATCATTTTTATCTCAGAGATCTTGTGATATAGATGACTTGCCCCTTGGACCACTTGAATTGTTGCACAATTAAAACCCTTTTATGACTCCCTAGCCCAATGGACTAAAAACCAACGTTATATCTATCTTATTAGCCAAAGCTTGTTCTGATTTCTTGCAACTTCACACCTTTGAAACTCTTCCCATTTAGGACTTTCCACTCAACTAATAATCATGCTCAACCATCCAAAACGAAAAAAAACCCTTGCTCTTAATAACTAGCCTAATATCATACCTAAAAGCTTTAAAGATAAATCAATCTTTGCACTTATTGGAGAGATCCCTCTCCGGATTCAGGAGGGCTAGATCCTAGAATCCCAAAGTGGTTCAAGTGTTCTCCCTACATTTTTGGTCTCACCAATCTGCTGAAATTACTGGGAACTAACATTTCTGGCGACTCCACTGGGGAATTGAGTCAAATTTTCTCTTAGGTACCCTTAAGTCTTTTAAATACCCCTTGAGTACAAGAAGCTCTCTTCCAGCACTACCAAACAAATGGTAATCATGATAGAACTTGTTTGAATCAGTGACAAACTAAGGTAAAATTAATATTCTCATAAAATTTCATCAAACCTTGAAGGATCAGCTAGCTTAGCCATAAGAGTAAACTGTCTTTGTCTCATCACCATAGCTAAGTGTTGAAATATATTTAGTATAATTTAAGAACCCATAGGACTGAAAAATAACTCAGAAAACCCAAAAATATTTCAGATTGGTATTCTATAAACATGGTGGTGAACCATAAAACCTTTTACCTCCAAAAGAGCTAAAAAATTCCATCTGGTGGCTCCACAATCCTAAACAGACCTTAAGACTCCACTGGGAAGAACCATTACTATCATAACATCATTTAAACTCAGTAAGAGGATTTTAGGATTAAAATTTTCTTGTTTAAAAGATCAGTTAACCTCTTAAATATTGTCATATCTGGTTAAACTTTTCTTGTTTACTTGGGTCTCAAAAACACATCATAGTGGCTCCTAGAAAGATTCATACTAGAGCCTACCCTGACCCCAACCCACCTGAGATAGTTGATAACCCTGAAAGTATACTTAGGAAGTCTCCTAAGATTAAATTTTCAACTGTTTTCAGATCACCCTTGAGAGCTAATTTAGTTCCACAAAACGTTGCAGCTCTACAAAAATCACAAGAAGACTTAAGAAATCCATTTAGAACTAGGTCTCTTGATGATTTAGATCAGCTAGATTCAGAGTCTTCACTTTCATCTCTAGAACAAAGTGAACATCTTGGCAGTAGAGAAACAACACCACCTGATTTACATTTCCTTCATAATTTGGGTGTCTCTCATCCAAGATCAGCTCAGCAATCTATTCCTGGTCCATCCACAACTACTCATCCTACATACACTATCCAAACCACTCCACTCCAGCCCACTGTTCCTCTTGTTAATCCACCTCTTGTGAATCCACCTCCACCTCCTATCATGGCAGCATGGTATGCTCCGTTGGTCCTTCCTTTTCCCTTAGTCAATATTCCACAGGACTATCAGTCCAAAATATCATTTTATGATGCCAGTAACGCTACTGCTACTTCACAACATGTGGATAGGATGAATGACTACTTTGAAAAAAATGAGATTGATGATGAATCTGTCAAACATAGATTATTTTCTCAGAGTTTAAGGGGAGAAGTAAGAAAATGGTTCAAAGGCTTAGCCCCTCATAGTATCAACGTTCTCCAAGCCTTCCATCAGACATTCTTAAACAAATGGAAAGTAAGGAAAAACCATGTTCAAATACTTTCTGATTACAAGAATCTCCAAAGAAACGCAGGGGAAAGTGTATAGGCCTATTGTACTAGGTTCAACAGCATTTAAAATGCCCTTCCCCCAGACCTAAAACCTCCACAAGGCTCAACCCTAAAGAAGTTTCCTGAAGGGTTTGACCCTGAAATGGCCTATCAGCTGAGAGAAAGAGACCTTCTAACCCTTGAAAATATGCAAAAATGGGATCTTGCTGTGGAAGTAAACTTAATGGAGAAAAGAGAAAGAATGAAAAATGAGAAGATAGTGTCCTTCAGAGAGGAATCCACACCTTCCACTTCCAGCTCCAAGATGGAAAGAATGATGGAGGAGATGATGAAAAAGATAAGCATTCTTGAGAGAGCACAAGCAATTCAAAACCAAATTTCTCCTCAAAACATAAATCAGAACTAGAATCAGAATTTCAGAAGAAATCAACCTCAAAATAGAACAAGGGAAGATGATCAACAGATCACCCTCCTTTTCATCAAAATTATGTAAGTGAGGTTGAAGACACGATAGAGAAAATAGAGGATGATGGTATCAATATGTTGGGAGTAGATAATGATGACTTTGAAGTCCATTACAATAAAAAACAAGGTTTGTATACACCCTATGATGACAAGAGACCAGAAGATGAATATTACTATCAGAAAATGGAAAATGTCATCATAGAAACCACAAAAGAATATGACCTTAGAAGCAAAAAGAATCTAGAAACCCTCAAAAACAAAACCTCTGACAAATCTTCACAAAACAGCACTGTAAACAAACCCAAAATTGTAAAGCAAAAAGACAAAACAGTGGCTGTAAATTTTGATAAAGGTAAAAAGAAAGGCACTCAAAACAATGAAAAACAGAGTGCAAACCTTAGCAGTACTAGTACTCCTGTTAAAACAATTTTGTCAAATGTAAATAGAGAAAATAAACAAACTGAATTTGATGATAGAGTGGCAATTAACAAGGCTGAAACAAGCACTTCAAAGAATCAGATGCCTTTTAGTTTGGAGCAGGAAATTTCCAGAATCAAAATCTCTGTTCCTCTCACTGAGTTAGCTGCCCAAAATGTATATATAACCCAAAATTTGAAGGCTTTAAACATAGAGGAGAATAATGACACTGTCAATATTAACGATGACCAACTAGAGCTTATATTTGTTCCCAAGATTGAAGGTAGATATCAAGAGGGACCTGCTCCTCCTTTTTACGTTATTTTAAATGTTCATGAAAAACTTTTGCGCAATGCTATGCACGATTCTGGGGCCTCTCACAATTTAATGCCCAAAGCTGTAATGGAGAGCCTGGGTCTTGAGATCACCAGACCTTACAAATACCTTTACTCCTTTGACTCAAGTAGAGTAAAATGTTTAGGACTAATCAAAGACGTCTGTATAAACTTAGCACAAATTCTAGCCAAATGTTTAGTCATGGATATTGTTGTGGCTGATGTACCCCAAAAGTATGGAATGTTGTTATCAAGATCTTGGGGAGCTAAGTTACAAAATACTATGCAGATGGACATGACCTATGTGACCATCCTTGTTTTCAATCATACTAGAAGACTTTAGAGGGAGTCACATATGCAGTATATGGTTACTAGCTAAGACAAACTGCAAAACTTTCTTCTTTATTCTATAAATACAGGCCTCGATTCATTTATCCTTTTCAATGATGAAACATTCAGTGAGAAAGTCACTTTAACTGAATTAATGGCCGATATAGAGGAGGAGAAAGACAACACAGGAGTGTCAAAACAGTTTGCTGAACCCGTAGACTAGGGCGAACCAAACACAGGTCTTGAGCTATGAATCATGCGTCCATTTCTTTTAAATCTTGACAGTCAAGAAAAAAATCCTCAACCTAGTAAAAAATGCGAGGAATTAAAAAAAATTCAACAGAGTGCTGATATTCAAGAAAAATCCAAAAGCACACTAGTTGAAGGAGAGGTTAGTCACCGAATGAATGAACCTGAAACTAGTCCTCTGTGGAGTATGAACTTTGACGGGTCCTGCACTAGGAGCAATGATGGTGCAGGGGTATGGATACGTAACACTGAGAACAACCATACAGAAAGGCTTTCCTGTAGATTAAACTTCCAGTGTTCGAATAACATAGCGGAGTATGAATGCCTTCTTTTAGGCTTACATTTGTTGAAAAAGTTAGGAGCCAAAAGAATTAAAGTGCATGGGGATTTAGAATTAATTATTAGGCAAGTAAATGGGGAATACAACACTAATCACCCAAGACTTAGAGCCTATTGAAACGATGTCGTGGATCTATTAAAATTTTTTGAGGAATCCCAATTAATTTTTGTCCCAAGAAGAAAAAATATCATGGCCCACAATTTAGCTTTTGTTTTTAGAACATGCTTAATGCCATATGAAACTAAAGAATGTACAACTCAGATTAAATTCAGACCAGTTGTTCCTGATAACGAGAAGTATTGGAAAGTGTTTGATGGAGACAAACAAATAGAAGACTTCATGCAGTTCAGAAATGAATTTGAACTACCAAGGTCAGATTCAGACTATGAAATAGACTACCCTAGTGAAGAAAATTTTCTTGATGAAGAAGAAAAGTCTCCTGAGATTACTAATGTAAACTTGTTATCTGGAAAAATTGAAAACACAACAGAGATGATTGCAGAGTTAGAAACATAGGACTTAGAAACTCTACAATCTAAAAATCAAACTTTGCCAAAGGGTCTGTCCCCTTTAGAAGAGTTATTTGATTTCAACAATGTGGCCAAGAAGCCAAAACTACAACCTGTAGAAACTGAAGTTGAAGAGTGTAATATAGGCAGTGAACTAAAACCAATGATGATCAAACTATCTAAAACTTTACCAGCTCACATTAAACTCAAATACATAGAGCTGTTTAAATAATTTTCTGATGTTTTTGCGTGGAGTTATGAGGATCTGAAATTCTATGACACTGAAATAATCCAGCACAAGATACCTCTCAAGGAAAACCAAAAACCGTTTAAACAAAAATTGCGTAGAATAAACCCTGTTTAGTTTCCTTTGGTTGAGAAGGAGATCAAGAAAATGTATGAAGCTAGTATTATTGTCCCTATTAGATATTCTGAGTGGGTGTCTAATCTGGTGTCAGTTAGGAAGAAAACAAGATAGATTAGGATTTGTATAGACTTTAGAGAATTAAACAAAGCTTCACTCAAGGAAAACTACCTTTTACCCAATATGGACCATATTTTACGAAGGGTAGTTGGTTCCAAAACAATTTATTTTCTTGATGGCTATTCAAGATACTTTCAGATTTTAGTTCATCCTGATGATCAATTAAAGACAACTTTTACTACACCTTGGGGCACTTTTATGTATGTGAAAATGCCCTTTTGTCTAATTAATGCTGGTGCAACTTTTCAGAGAGCCATGGACATAGAATTCTCGGAAGAATTGGGCTACTTCATCATTATTTACCTTGATGATGTCACTATTTTTTCAAAGATAGATGAAGAGAACGTAGAAAATTTAAGAAAAGTATTCGAGAAATGCAGAAAGTTTGGGATATCTTTAAACCCTAATAAAACACTGTTTGGGCTCCAAGAAAGTAAACTTCTTGGGCACATTATTTCTGAAGAGGGGATAAAGATAGACCCAAAGAGGATTGAGGACATATTGCAAATCTCTCATCCTCGAAACGTCAAGGAACTCCAATCTTTCATTGGAAATATTGATTTCTTGAGAAGGTTCATTCCCAACTTGGCTGAACTCCTTAGAAACATTACAAACATGCTGAAGAAGGAACAAGGGGTTAAATGGACCTTGGAAGCAAAGAAGCCCTTTGAGCTGGTGAAACAAGAATTAACCAAAACACCAGTTTTAATAAGTCCCGATTTTTCAAAATATTTTTATATTTTTTCATTTGCATCAGAACATACAATAGCTGTTGTCCTTTTACAGAAAAATCCACAAGGAGAAGAGCAGCCTATTACATTCTTTAGCAAGGCATTGAGAGATGCACCTCTGAATTATAGCATCATGGAAAAGTAATCTTTTGCATTGGTCAAAGCTTTAAAAGACTTTAGAGTTTACATCCTTCACTCACATATCATTTCCTTTGTCCCAAATTCAGTTGTGAAAGACATTCTAACATAGGACCCAGATGGTAAGAGAGGTAAGTGGATAGCTGTAATTCTTGAATATGATTTAGAGATCAAGCCCACTAAACTCATTAAAGGCCAAGGTCTAGCTAGATTAATGGCTGAATCAAATTTTGAAGTCCTTGATATTAATATGATAAATGCTTTAGATGAACAAGAGGAACTCTCAACTCCCATTGTTGAAGATCATTTTATGAATTCCTCTTGGTATGCCGATATTCTTTATGTTTTTCTTAATTTGAATACACCTCTCGGTTTATCAAAAACAAAGGCAAGGTTTTTGAAGTTAAAATCTATAAAATACTGCATTATAGATAAATTTCTTTATTGGAAAAATGCAAGTGGGATATTTCTTAAATGTTTGCTTGAGTATGATGCAGAGAAGGTTAGGCACGAGTTCCATGAAGGAGAATGTGGAGGCCACCTCTATTGGAAGACGAAAACCAACAAATTCCTTAGAGCTAGTTACTATTGGCCCACACTCTTCTTAGATGTCCATAAAATGATCATTTCCTGTCATAAAGGCCAAATTTTTGAAGGAAAAAGAAAGTTACTGCCCTTACCTCTGCATCCAATCACTGTTGAAGCTCCATTTCAAGAGTGGCGAATTGACTTCATAGGAGAAATCCATCCACCCTCATCAGCCCAACATAAGTGTATTCTCACTGCAACAGACTACTTTACCAAGTGGATAGAAGCCATCCCTTCTAGGCAAGCCAATGACTCTGTCATCATAAAATTCATAGAGACCCATATCCTCTCTATATTTGGCTATCCTAGAAAGATCATCACTGGAAATGCAGCTGCATTTGGATCAAAGAACATGGTTGAATTCTGTCACAAATATCAGATTACATTCGGTCATTCTACTGCTTATTACCCTCAAGGTAATGGGCTAGAAAAATCCTCAAACAAGAGTTCGGTGAACATAATCAAGAAGCTGTTGGAGGACAACAAAATTTTTTGGGACACAAAGCTAGTTCATGCACTTTGGGCTGACAGATTGACACTTAAAAAATCTATTGGAATGTCACCCTACCAGCTTGTGTATGGCACAAATGAAATTTTTCCAACCAGCCTTGTTGTGCCAGTTATGAAGTTCATTCAAGAGGTGCAGTCTGAAGATAATGACATGATCAGAAGGATAAATCAGACCATTCACCTTCAACAAACCAAAGAGGAAGTTTATAACAAAGCATTACAAAAGTAAGAAAGCATCAAAAATCTTTTTGATAGAAGAACAAAGGCCAACAATTTCAATGTTGGGGACAAAGTGTTAAAGTGGGACTCAAGGAGAGAAGACAAGGGCAAGCATGGGAAATTTTATAACTTATGGCTTGGCCTTTATCTCATTCATTCTACTGCTGGTAACAATGCCTTTTTCTTGCAGGAGTTGAATGGAGCTGAACTGTTGGGGGGTCCTGTAAATGGCAGGATGCTCAAACATTTCTTCTCTTGATCCTATCATGTTTTGAAAGCCTTTTTATCTTTTTTTCTCATTATAAATATTTCATCCATCATTGCATTCAAAGTTATAAAAATCAAAAATACAAAAACAATAGAAGAAAGAAAAGAGGGTAGGTTGTAAAAACAATAAAGGTACAACCCCATACCCAAAAAAGAGAAACAAAGTCTGAAAGTGTGCAAGCTCAAATGCCACTCCTGAAAAACACACTTCTAGTTATTCATATAGCCTAATCATGACTAATTGGTTTTAAATTGACTGATGATAGGTTAGTGAATTCGATTTTCCAAATAAATTTATCTTGGCTTATTAGTTAGGTAGATTAGGCTAGAAAATAAATGTTCAAACAAGCTCAAAATCTGAACCTAAGTGTCCAAAAGAAGAATGACTCCTATCTGTTTTAATTTTGAGTAAAAAACAGAGGTAAACTGGTTCTAATCAGCTCAAATTTGAACCAGATAACAAGAAAAACAACTCGAATAAACTCAAACAACAGAGTTGAAGAAAAGAGAAGGTCGTGCTTAGAACTTTCAGATCTTAAGCCTTCCATTTTGATTTAATTTTTTGTAAAATAATATCTATGTGAAACTTGTTTTTTATGCCATGGATCAACAACAAGTTGGACTGTTCAATCCTGACTTGTATGCTTTTAAATTTCTATTTTAGAAATTAGTGAATTAAAATTTGTTAGACTGTTTAATCCTAACAGATAATAGATTAGGTAGAGAAGCTTATGAACTCAACTATTCAATCTGAGTTCATGGAGAAATAAGAAGTAGACTTAGATTAGTTTTATGCTTTCAAAAGAATAAATGTTTGTAAAGAGTTTGCCAATCCAAGTTCACTCTAAAGAAGAAAAAATGTTAGATCAGTAGGATTAGGTAGGTATAAAGCTTGTGTTGATGAAGTTCCATTGTTTTTTCATGGCTATTAATATTTTCAAAGAAAAAGAAGATCATCCAAGTGAAGAAAAAAGCAGCCCAATGGATGAGGCACTGATCAACCCCCCAGAGAATGCAAGTCTGAAGTTCTTGATGCCTTCAAAAAGGCACCATCCCCATGTGGAGCCACTGTTATCCACCTATAAAATTTGTCATATCAAATGGTGGCTAAATCATTTTTGAAGCCTTCAAGAAACAAGTTTTATTGCAAAATTGTTAATTCTTGAAGTCTTGTGAAGACAGCATGTCGTTACATTAATCTTCACTGTTTTTTCCCTTTTAAACTCAGAAATTCTGTTGTTTTCATGAAGAATAGATTGCTGCAAAAATCCCCATTTTTCCCTCATTTTCCCCTCCTTTCACTTCAAAATTAATTCCCATTTTATCCCCTTCTTCCTCATAAAATTCCTCTATTTTTCATTTAATCCCTTATTCCCTTCATAAAAACCATTTTATAAGGTTTAAAACTCACTTTTGAACCTTACTAAAACCCCCAAATCCATCAAAAAACCTTGGAAAAATCATTAAAAAATCACTTTTTACATTATGGACCTAAGCCCCTTTGGGCCAAGTCCTAAACCACTTCCCCACCATATGCCCTAGCGCTGGAACCAAGCGCTAAACCCATTTGGTGCTTATCACATCGGAGCAATCGACCAGTGCAAATATATTTTTTTTGTTGAAACCTCTAATGCGATTGGCCCTTTTATACATAACCCCTGATCCCTTTTCCGCTTCACAAAACCAAAGGTCCACAATCAGGCACTTAAAACTTATGAATAAAACTTCCCCGATCATGTTTTCCCTTTGTAAATTCATAAAACCCACTTTCTCCTATGTTTGTATTAAACCCGACAATGCAATGTTTTTTAATGAAAAGGACCGTCGATCTAAAAAGATGATCGACAATCAACAAGATCTCGCATCGGAGATTTTCTAATGGGTAGATTGAAAATGCATCTCCATCGTTCCGATTCCGATGAGCCCTGTTGTATAAAACCCCGCCCCGAAGCCAAAAACCTTTGTATTCCATTAATTTTTTTTGATTTTTTATATTATAAAGGGTCCCGCAGTTCATTGGTTAAACCCTTTTCCACCATTGATCTTGAACCAATCAAATGGTCTGCGCAATCTCGCATCGGGAGATTTCATTGGGCGCACTTAATATTTTATTCGCAAGCTCTGATTGATAGTCTCCCGATTCATTTCTCACCGTCGATTTGATCTGCAGATCGATGGTCCACTTCTAATCGCATCAGCACTCCTCTATCTTTGCCCCCGTAGATCGTAATCCTCCAACTGCATCTGGGCCATCCACATGTCAAGATCCAACGGTCCAGATCGCACCTCCCGACCTTGGTTAAAAACATGAAAACCCCTGTATAATGCTCTTTAAGCCGATCTCTGCCATTGATCTCTGCAAATCAACGACCCATATTAACCCATTATATGCTTCGTATATTGTTCCATTTTATTCCAGATTCAATCTCCACCGTTGATCCTTCACATCTAACAACCCAGATTAATCCTGACAGGCCCGACTCTTGTGGGTCCTACCTTCCTTAAAATTTGACCTCGGCTGTCCAATATTAGATCTAATGGCTCAGATTAAAACCGCCTTCCCCTGCCCCCACCTGTTACCGCTCATGCATCTTGTTGATATCACGCTCTTCCCTCAGCTATCCGATCGAACACCTTAGATCTAACGGCCAGCGCGCATTTTCGTGCAAATCTATGCCCGAGTGTTAATTCTCAGAAATCACACGATATGGGAAGTTTTGAGATGGCACGTGTCGCCCTCTGATGCATATCGCGTTCAAAAATATAAAACTTCCCATCTTCCTTTTCGTTGCACGATACTGCCAGTTTTTCCACCTAAAACTGCTTTCCCCTTTTATATGGCATTTCATCGCGTTCACTCCCCGCCTTTGATCTATGTAGATCAACGACTCAGATTTAATCTTTCCATTTAGATTATCGACCTCCACCATACACCAAGGGATTTCACGATCAACCACAACCGTTGATCTCTGTGCCCTATCTGATTTAACGGTTCAAGATCATCTGCGAAACCCCAATTTTCCTCCTTGCCTTTTTCATTGCTGATTAAGTTTTTAACCCCATTTCTTCACATTTTTTGCCATTACATAACATATGTGACCCCTTCAAATTATGTTTCCACTATTGATCTTGACCGTCGATAAACACAGATTGACGACCTGGACTTAATCCTCTGCACCATTCAATCAACTGCCTCCTTCTTTACCTCTGCAAGCAAATCTCTGCCGTTGGATGTTTTCATCTAATGGCCGCGACTTAACCGCAGCCTCCAAAGTAGTTATACCAAAAAATACGCATGATTTATTAATATTTATTTTTTTATGCAGGTTTCAAAGGTTTTTCAAATGTTTTAAAAAGAAAATAAAATCTGAGGATGACGATCCTCTAGGCTTTCATTTATCAAAAAGTATTCACCTACGGGGTTCAACGCCACGTTTCATTAGTGCATCATGAGCATTGATGCCATAAGAACCCTCTGTGCACCTGCACATCAACAAGACACTGTAAAATTTAAACAAGAAAAGAGTATCAGTGTTGAAGACCTAACCACAGCAGAATTTAAGATTGAAGATTGTTTTCACAGTTTTGGTGGATTACGGCTAAGATCGACAATCAAAATCCTAATCCACTAAATTAAACACAATTAAAGAGAAGAAGACAGAGTTTAGGATTGATTAAGTCTAATACACTGAATCAAATCAAATTAACAGTGTTTAAAGAAAAATAAAAAATATCAATTAGATAGAGAAAGCCTCCACCGCCACATCAGAGGCTAATTGATTCCTCTTAGCTACCTAATGCCACCTGTAGCATCAAAGCATTCAACAGAGGCCAAGTAATGACTAGAACAGAGGATATTTTCCTCAATACAGACGAACAATTATTCCAAGCCAAACAGAGTTATTGCAAAGATGACACAGAGCCTTAAAGTCAACAAAAGATTCCAACAAGCTTAATACTTAATGTAAAACAATTAATATAGAGGAAATATTTGTAAAATTCTCCATTGAGCCCCTCAAAGGCTGAGAAGAATTAATTGTATTAATTGAACTCAGAAGATCTTTTCTCTCTTTCGACCTTCTCATCCTTCTATAAAATCTTATTAAGGAGCTCATTGTAAAGGGTTGGTTGCAAAACTTTGAAATATACTTGTGCTCGAATTTTCTACATGTAAATAGTGTTTGAAGGCTCTTGAAGCTCTGTTTGCGATCTAATAAGTTAGGCTGAGAAGTGAAGATGATTGCTGAGCTGAAACATTGGACTGGAAGATGTAACTGGTTTGACATCAATATACAAGCTGTTTCTTGCGTTCCTAGTCTATATCACTGGTGAAGTGCTTCTTTCTGTGTTATTGTTTTTCCTTTCATGTATGCCATTTTGTTCATTATTCTCTGATAAAGAACAGAAATCATAGAGTTAGGATTTAATATTTACAGTACCCTTCTCTGACTGATAAGCTTTATCTCAATGTTTTCCTCCAAATTGTTTATTTAATAATGATTCAATACAGTTTAAGTAGTTAGGAATGATGGCGTTCCTTCGTCCTACTGTTTGCTTTAAACATTGTTCTTGAATGTTATTTTCATTATTTTCTTATTAAAGTTAGACTAGAAAAGTGATGGTGTGCCTTTTTTTGTAACTTCTTTCTCCAAAGGTAGTTCTGAAAGTTTCCCTAAGAGTATGCTGAAAGTAGTCTAGATTTAAAAGTATCTTAACTGATCTTAGGCTGCCCTTTGTTTCCCTTATTTTTTTTCATCCTTTCTGAAAGTAATTATGTGGATTACTGGATCTTTTTTCTCTTGAGTTATCTTTAATATGAGCTTGTCCAAATAGGTTTACTGTGAGCCCTGCCTTTTGGTTGGTTTTAAACAGTTGCTTAAAAGGCTTTTCTTGTTTGGACAGACTATAAATCCTAGTTGAAATTATTATCTGTTTCCACCCCTCCAACACTTTTATTGTTCCATTCCATCATTTTTATCTCAGAGATCTTGTGATATAGATGACTTTCCCCTTGGACCACTCTTGAATTGTTGCAATTAAAACCCTTTTATGACTCCCTAGCCCAATGGACTAAAAGCCAGTGTTATATCTATCTTATTAGCCAAAGATTGTTCTGATTTCTTGCAAATTTACACCTTTGAAAATATTCCCATTTAGGAATTTCCACTGAAGTAATAATCATGCTCAACCATAAAAAAAAAACAAAACCCTTGCTCTTAATAACTATCCTAATGTCATACCTAAAAGCTTTAAAGATAAATCAATCTTTGCACTTATTGGAGAGATCCCTCTCTGGATTCAGGAGGGATAGATCCTAGAATCCCAAAGTGGTTCAAGTGTTATCCCTACATTTTTGGTCTCACCAATCTGCTGAAATTACAGGGAAATAACACTATGAAAGAAATTGCTAGAGAAATAAAGGAGGTGAGGATGGATAGATACAAGGAATCCCCTAAAGGATTTCAACATGGTGAAGGCTCCGACATTTCTCATCACTAGAGTGATCAACCAGTGCAACAACAACAAGTTTCCCAACGCTCTACAATGCCTACATTCTTAGCAGTGGGAAATGAAGGGTTTCAAGAACAAGAAACTCTTGAAGACTATTTCATGGATTATGAGTCTTAATCTCAAAGATTCAAGGACTAGTTGAGTTTTCAAGAATTTTTTCAAATCAAGGACAATAGGATACCCAAGCATCATAATAGAGGTGGAGGATTCATTCAGAATCATGATCTACACTGCACTATGGGAAAAAATTTCTTACCCAATTTTGATGGGTCATCTAAATGCACTGCCAAATCATGGGTAGAGAAGCTTAACATATACTTCCAGCTGAACAAAGTACCAGAGATGGAGGCCATTAAAATAGCAGCTCTGCACCTTGAGGGTGAAGCACATGATTGGTGGTTCCATGGCTTGTCTACATTGGTTCATGCCACTGTGACTGGATATTAATAGTTCACAAAGATGTTGGTAGAGAGGTTTGATAGAAGAGATCTTGAGGCGCCATTCATGGGGCTCGCAAAGCTAAAACAATCAGGTAATCTAGAAACTTATATTTTTGAATTATAAAACTTTCTGTTATGGTTCCTGATTTATCTGCAGCAAGAAGGGTCTATATGTTCATTGATGGGATAGATGAACCTCTTCATGGGTTGGTTAAGTCTACCAATCCAACTACCCTTAAATATGCCATTGAAAGGTCTAGAGATTTACAAATGCCTTGCCAAAATCAAAGGAAACATTTCAGCACAAGCCCTTTTTTCTATCAAAGGGAAAAGATGAGAAGGCTTCTCTTTCAAAGAAGATACAAAGTAAAAAACCTCTTGATGATGATATCTGAAGAGATTTGAAGATGAGGAAGCTTTGCTTCACATTCTAAGAATCTTAGGCACCCGAATATAAATGTGCAGCAAGAAAATCACACTACATAGAGGTCTTATCAGATGATGAGGAAGAAGAAGATGGACCAAGAAGAGGTCGCAATGCTGATAGAGCAAGAGATGAACCAACACCATCAAGAGATGGGAATGGGGCTTTTCTACAATTGGAGGGGCTCTTGCATCATTGAGAGGAGTACCTGAGTACTTGAACTTGAGGGTTCGAGGTTCCATATTAGATCAAAGGGTTTTTGTTTTGGTTGACAGTGGGGCTACCCACAATTTTATTGATGCCCAAATAGTGCAGAGGAGGGAAATACCCACTGAATATTTTTAGGGATTTTCTGTTATGGTCCCAGGAGATAGAACTATGAAATGCATGCATTATGTTCCATCCTTATCTGTCACCATGGGGACATATACATTAAATGATCACTTCTTTGTGGTTGACATACCTGACACCAATGTGATATTAGGTGTGCAGTGGTTGATTACTTTGGGGAAAGTCACCACAGATTGAGAGAATTTGCAGATGGAGTGGGTGGATAGAAAGAGTGGTAGAACTAAGATGATTGAGGGAATGCACAAATATACATCACATACAACTTCCACACATAAATCAGAGATGGATTTGTGTAGTGGAAGCAAGGACCTAACAATCCCATCTATTATGCACATGACTTTGGCCCATGGGACATTATTATTTTGTGGAAAACCACCTGGGAGGCCACCTGATCTAGATTTGGTGAGACACGCCTCATATCATGATCCAAGAGGAATGGGAGCATTAGGAGGCCCTGATACAACGCTAAGATTCTTGGGTAGACTTAAGGAGGAGGGAGACACTCTCGCAACATCATTATTACCCACTCTCATTTCAGATTCTATGTTTTGGGAGGAGCAACATGGGAAGGATAGAAGCCTTCCAACACGCACCTTTGGCATGGGATATTTCAAGGAGAATGGCATCCATATGACATATGTGCTTTGTGATATATCATCAGTGTTGCCACTATGGAAGAGTGATCCATATTGGAAATCCCAACTGTTGGTGGATTATTCCAAGGATCTTTTTACATGCATGATACTTGATGACCATCTACATGAAGAGGGCTAATCAATCCAATATGAAGTCATCTATTATCATGGTAGGGTATTCTTATCTAGAGCCTCCAAGCTCAAGGAGAAGTTACTATAAAAGGCACATGAAGGTTTTATCTTCAACAATACTTATTTCATGAGAGCCTACACCACTATCAGGGAAGGCTTTGAAGAGGAACTATATCAAAACTTTCAAAGATGCATGGACCATGTGGATATGGGAGAGATATATAACTCAATAAAGGAGTTATCACAACCACCTCTTTCCTCTTTTGGGATGAGAGGGAAACTATATATGGACCACTCCATTTGTATAAGCAGAAATTTTGGTAAGGAACATGCTTATGTACATGATGTTTCATTTGATGATTATTTGAATTCCTTTACCATGTATATGCAGGCAGTTGCCCCAAGGAGGAGCATTCTTCCATATAAAATTTATGGCCAACTTTGGGCCATAAACATTTATGAACATGGCCACTCCCTTGGAGGATATAGGGATATGTTGTATCATTGTGGGTGCACTCCAAAGGCACCAAACATTTCTCACTTTTTTAGCCATTATGAGAAGACTTGGGCAGCAAGTAAGTTGTGGGGAAACCACTTACCATACCATTATCTGATGCAGTCAAGAGATATGCTACGCTGGTTCCAAAAGTGGGACTATGACCCACCTCTATTTTTTCATATTTCTGTTTATATGTACTTGATTTTGATCCCATACATTGATGATGTACTTATTCTTTTTATGGAAATGATTGGAGGGAGGATGGGAGGATTGTATATGCCCTATGGGAGAGAAATTCTCCATGTTCATTATGCTACATGTTTCAGGGAGAACATTGGGCAAGCCATGTTTGTTTCATTGGATCTATTGCTTCCTTGTGGGATGGATCATTTGCATCACATGAGAACTTTGGAGGAACATTTCAGGGAGGGATGGATTTGGAGACACTTAGTTTATGAGGGAATATTATCACATGATGGTGTCACCAATGATGGAGGAGAAGAGTTGCAGCTATCACCTTGTGAGTTGCTTGAGGACAAGAAACATTTGGAAAGGGAGGACTGTAATATTCCCAGTTAGCCATGAGCTAGTTGGAATATTAATTTTTGTTTTGTTGTCTTGTTTTAAGAATAAGAGGAAAATGGAGGTCCATAAGTCTCCTTAATAATGAATAAATCAATGCCAATGTAAAAGGAAAACATATTGGTAGCTTAATTGAGCACCCTTAGGTGTAAGAAGGGGCTGGAACATCTTAACTGGGTTAACTTTGACCAAATCAACAACGATGTCATGGAGGAGTCACAATCAATGAGGGATAATGTAGTTTTATATGGAGAAACCTTGCATGGAAGTAGGGTCATAAATGAATGGGGTTTAGGGTTTGGAAGCTCATATCTTATAAAAGGAAAAGGATGGCAGCCATATTCATTATGTATGGATATATGATATTTCTGAATATATGGTCTGTTTAGACATATAGATTTCTTTTTCTGTTTAACTAAGATTGCAAGTGCTGCTTAGCACTGGGTGTTCCTGATCGGGAATCCCACCTCTTTCATTGAGTAGCTCTTGGAAGAGTCTTATACTTCACTTCCACTATTAGGCATTTGGCCAAAGCTTCATCTTACACATACAACGCAGATCCTGTTGAGGGTTGAGTTGTTTTGCAGGTTACAGTAGTGGAGACCACATTTGGGTCACTTCAGTACTTATTTTCAGTGGAGAAGGGTTCCTTTCCATTGGGAGGACAGTAATGAAGGCACTTGAGCATATTTTCATATCTTGGCATCATGCCACATATTTATTTTCCCCTATAGCGCAGTTTCATTCTAGATTTGCGTTATTTTGAGGGAGGAGTTATAGGGTGGTTTCAGCACACCATTTGGGGAGGATTTTTTCTAGTGAAGGGAATCTTCCTTTCATCTAGGAGGTCTATTGGAGGAGGTTGCATGAATTTTTATATCAGATCAAGCACAACTTTCCAGATCTATATATTGTAGTGAATCTGAAGCCCTAGGGCTTTGATTTAGATCTTGTACATTGGTGTATTATTGCATACCCTTTGGGGGTTCTTTTCTGAAGGTTTTATAGAGCCTTGATATCTATTAGATCTATCTTTTGAGGCATATATCAGCCCTTTATATTTTATGTTTTAAGATTCGTTTGTAGATAATTTCTGTACAGGGTTAAAACCTACATTTGGTATCAGAGCCAAGTTTCGGCTTGAAGGGGATGCCTCTGCTGCTGAGGGGTTTTTTTGCTCGAGCCTGAGGTAGACCCTATTTAGTGGGAGATCTACGGGATCGATTCTTGCGGTGAAAGAAGATGGCGAGTAGTGGAAAGATAGAGATTGAGAAATTTAATGGTTAGAGTTTTGAGTTGTGGAATCTCAAGATGGAGGACCTGCTGGTGGATAAAGATCAATGGATCGTGGTAGATCCATGTACTAAACCAATGGAAATGTCAAATGAATACTAGAAGAAGTTGGATCGGAAGGCGAAGAGAACAATATGCTTGTATGTATCAGATTCGGTATTTTTGATGTATCTAGGGAAGCTACGACGAAGAATTTGTGGGAAAAACTTGGGACTTTGTACCAATCTAATTCTCTGGTGAATAAATTGTTCCTACAGAAAAAGATGTATAACCTGAGCATGAAGGATGGAGACTCGGTTACAGAGCATCTGAACAGCTATTGTGGTAAGCCAGCTATCATTTGTTGATATTAAAATCTCAGATGAAGATAAGTGCATCAATTTTTTGTGTTCTCTACCAGATTCGTGGAACAGTCTGGTTATTACAATAGGTAGCAATACAACTACCTTGAATTTTGATGACATTATCTCAGCCTTGATGTCGAAGGAAATGAGACGGAGAAATATGGAGGGTCAAAATGGAGATGCCTTATCTGTACGAGGAAGGTCCCGGAACAGAAACAAGAATAAGGTTTCAAGTGGGAGATCTAAATCCAGAGTGAGATCTAAATCTATTGGAAAGTTTGTAAAGCTGTGCTGGAAATGCCGAAAGGAAGGGCACTACAAAGAGGACTACATATCTAAAGCTCCTAAGAAAGGAAATGGATATGATGATGCTCCTTTTGCAGAGGCAAAAACCACCTCGGATGAAGGTGGGGATGTGTATTTGGCTTCTTCTTCAAATACACATGTAGATCATGAGTCATGGTTGATTGACTTGGGTGCATCCTTTCACTTCACTCCCCATAGAGAGTGGTTCTGTGAGTATGACAAATATGATGGTGGTGATGTCTTCTTAGGCGATGATAGGAAGGTTAGAATCATCGGATGTGGAAAAGTCAAGCTGAAGCTAAAAGGTGGAAGGATTAGAAAAATTCCTGGTGTTCTACACATTCTTGCATTGGCTAAATCTTATTTCTATAAGCAATATGGATGATGTAGGTGTAAAATAGTGTTTGAGAAAGATACCTGTACGATGGTTCTGGGAGCACTGGTATTAATGCGGGGAGTTCAGATTGGAACTCTTTACAAGCTTCAGGGCAGCACTATTATTGATGGGTGAAACAGTTCTATGGTTCCCAAAATTGGAGTGGAATGCCTAGAGGTCTCTGGAGAAAAGACCCTGCTATGGCATCAAAGGCTTGGACATATTGGAGAGAAGGGCCTTTGGATACTTCATGGAAATGGTATGGTAGAAGGTATGTCTAATAGCTCTCTGGATTTCGATTTCTGTGAACATTGTGTATATGGGAAGCAGAATCATGTGAGTTTTCCTTCTGGTACTAAGAGGGCGGATAAGATATTAGAGCTTGTGCACAGTGATGTGTTTGTACCTATGTCAGTTCCATCATTGGGTAAGTTTGTGTACTATGTTTCATTCATAGATGACTTCTCAAGGAGTACATGGACATATTTCTTGAGGAATAAATCTAAAGTTTTTGAAAGATTTAAATAATTTAAGGCTCTGGTGGAAAACAAGACAGAGAATAAGATAAAGGTGCTAAGGAAAGATAATGGTGGGGAGTTCTGCAAGAAGGAATTTGAAGAGTTTTGTAAGAAGTGTGGTATAGCACGGCAGAAGACTACTCCATACACACCTCAACAAAACGAAGTTGCAGAAAGAATGAATAGAATGTTGATGGAAAAGGCAAGAAGCATGCTCAGTGGCATCGGGTTATGACAAGAATTCTGGGCAGAGGCAGTGGAGACTGCATGTTACTTGGTTAATAGATCACCTTCATCAGCATTGGAGGATAAGACTCCACATGAGGTATGGACTGGTAAGAAAACCTCTCTTTCACTCATTCCTCTTTGCTGAAGCATCCTGCTGTTTTGTTCCTTTTCTCCCATTACTTTCTCAGTTTATGATCTCATGACCAACCTAACAACCATCCAACCAAATAATTAAAAAACCCCCCCTTGTGCTTCATACCTAGCCTAAAATCTCATTTTGAGCTTTCAACGACATATCATTCTTTTTTTATTTGGAGAGATCCCTCTCCAGGTCCAAGAGGGCTAGATACTAGGGCCCCAAAGTGGTTATGATGTTGTCTCATATTTTGGTCTTGCCAATCTGGCCAAAACATGGGAACTCCAATAGGTTACAAGCTTTGGAACCTAGAGACAAGGAAGGTTGTGTATAGCTGAGATGTGGTGTTTAGAGAGGTGAAATATGTTGTTAAACATGAGGTCCTACCAAAGGAACCTGAGAAGATAGAGTTTGAGCTAAAGGAGGATGAATCAGACTCTACAACAGAAGAAGACTCAAAAGAGGAAGAGCCACAAACTCCAGCTATGAGAAGATCAGTTCAGGAAAGAAGACAACCTGAAAGGTATAGTCCATCTGATTTTTGTTCAAAATTTTCTTTAACTATAAGTGATGATGATCCCAAAACCATCAGATAGGCAGTAAATTCAGAGGATGGAAAACTCTAGAAGGAGGCCATGGTTGATGACATGACATCCTTACATAAAAATGAGGCATGGGATCTGGTGGAGTTGCTGGCTGAAGCCCATCGGGAGCAAATGGGTGTTTAAGAAGAAGATGAATGTAGAAGGAAAGGTGGAGAAATACAAATCTCGGTTGGTAGCAAAAGGTTATTCCTAGGTGCCAGGAATTGATTTTGGTGATATTTTTTCTCTTGTTACCAAAGTTACTTCTATTAGATTACTTTTATCTGTTGCTGTTGCATTTGATGTTGAGGTAGAACAGATGGATGTGAAGACAACATTTATTCACAGGGATCTGGACGAGGAGATCTACATGAAACAACCTGAAGGCTTTATGGTGAAGGGGAAGAAAGAAATGGTATGCAGGTTAAAGAAGTCTCTGTATGGGTTAAAATAGTCACCAAGGATGTGGTATCAGAAATTTGATACCTATATATGGGGACTTGGCTTCACCAGAAACAAGGAGGATCACTGTGTTTATTTTAAATTAATTGGTGACCGTGTTATTTATTTGGTCTTGTATGTGGATGATATGTTGTTGATTGGAAATGAAAAAGAAATTATCTAATATTTGAAGACACAACTGTTCTCCAAATTCAACATGAAGGATCTTGGTGCTGCAAACTATATTTTGGGCATGGAAATTAAGAGAGTTTAGGCAAAGAGGAAGCTCTGGTTAAACTAGAGGAAGTATGTCGAGACTATATTGCAGAGGTTCAATATGTAGGATAGTAAACCGGTGAATGTTTTCATTCTTGTAGGTGTAAAGCTGTCTGCTGAACAATGTTCCAAGACACAAGAAGAAGAGGATATGTCCAGTGTTCCTTATGCAAGTGCAGTGGGTAGCCTAATGTATGAAATGGTTTTTACTAGACCAGACATTACACATGTAGTGGGAGTATTGAGCAGGTTTATGTCAAACCCAGGGAAGGAGCATTGCTTAGCAGTGAAGTGTGTTTTTCAGATATTTGCGTGGCACTAGTGATTATGGCTTGTCCTACCAAGGAAGATTAGGATTCGAAATAATGTTTTAAATTCATGGTTTTGTTGATGCAAACTGGGCTGGAGATCTGGACCAAAGAAGATCTACAAGTGGGTATGTGTTTAGCCTATTTTGAGTTGCAGTTAGTTGGATGAGTAAAAGACAGTCTGTAGTGGCTCTTTCAACTACAGAGGTAGAATACATGGCAGCCACTGATGTAAGAAAGGAAGAAATTTGGTTGCAGATATTGTGTTCAAGTATGGGGTTGATGCAGAGCTATAAGGATAGACTTTGATAGACAAAGTGAAATTTTCTTGGCTAAGAACCATGCTTATCATTCAAAGAAAAAGCACATTGATGTTCAATATAACTTTTTGAGAGATATGGTTGAGGATAAAAGGGTGTTGCTGGTAAAGGTGGACACTTTGAAGAATGTTGCATATGCATTGACAAAGTCTATGAGCACTCAGAAGTTCTCTTGGTGTAGAGAAACAATGGGTGTTGTAGAGATGGACTGATTATTAAGGTCTTCTATGGCCCCCTAAAAAAAGAAAACAACAAGTGGGAGAATGTTGTGTATGTGTTATATCCTTTCCACGATTAGTCCTAGGCACTGTGCGGACCCACGCATAGGTGGACCCACCCATGTTTTTGTGCGTGGGTTTGCACATGGTTTTGGGGGATGATGGTTTTCGGCCCTTGGTATTTTTTAGATTCAGTCAAGGAAACTACGGTTATGTTCTTATCCAAGGTTAATGGATTGGGGTTTATGTATGCTTCAGCATGTATATATATGTGTTGTAGCACTAAAAGGAATATAATGAAAAATCAAGCTACTCGTCCCAATTTTTGATCCAGGGGAAAATATCTGTGTACATCTGTTTTATGTTTTATGCTCTCGCTATTATTTATTTTCTGTTTTAAGATTCGTTTGTAGATAATTTCTGTACAAGGTTAAAACCTACAAAGACCATAAACACTCAAATCAATCTCAGGTCCTGGAATATAAATTAGATGGGTCTGGATCAAATCAATGAATTCAAGTTTGAAATTTACAACTTTGAAGGGATGCAATTCTTATTCAAGATGAATAAATGTTTTAAGTGCAAGCACGATCCTGAATGCGGTAAATCAATTAATGTTGCAACTGAAAGGAAAATGTTACAGTGAATTAAATAACATTAAATTAAGGAAGGAAAGAGGCTATAAATAATTAAAAGAACTTCACACAAAAAATGATAATTTAAATGCGAATTAAAAATAGAGAGTGGTGTCGAGATGGGCCGGCGACCAACCCAGCTAGCTCGCACCCTCTATGATCAACCTGGTTTACACAAAAATTAAGATCATTAGACGCAACGAATAAATAAATAGAACATGGAGGAAAATTGCTTTAGTTAATTTCTGAGATCAATTGTTACATTATACAAACAACATTCAGCTCCAGCAAAATGAGGAGTGAACCGCAGATGATAAACATGTGATGCTACAGTGGGAAAACTCCTCTTCCCTTCTGCGTGCTCCTTTCATGTGCACTGTCTTTGGCTCAATTGATTTCCTAATTCTTGTCTGCTAATTGATTTTTTCCTTTTCTTTCTTCAATAGATTTCTTATATAGACATCGAACTACATACTGGACTTTTAATAGCTAATAAGAATATAGGAGGGGACATTAACAATTTTCTAGAAATACAATTAGTTTGCAACAAAATGTCGAAAGAGGGAATGATTCTAGTGAATCATTCCTCTTTTACTGGAATGATTGTTAGGGTGCGATCTGACTTAATCTATTTCCTCCTTGCATGAGCTGTTCACAAGTGTATCGACTAGAGACTTCGGAATATCGATATTGTCTTGCGGTCAACGCTGTTGGGGATGAGACAAAGCAACTTCTCCATTCTAGAATGTGCATATACCGCATTTTTATGATAACAACATAAGCCTCACGACCTTGAAAATTGTCCACGCTTGCAACTAGAGAAGGTCAGAATAAAAATTTTAGCACCAAAGGTGATCACCTACCCATCATGGAGCTCATAACTTTTTCAATGGAAGAACTACCTTTCACTGTCTCAAGGTCATGTTCATAGTCAAGAGCCACATACGAAAGCTTTTACATCGCAGGCAATTTAACGCTCCGCAGTGGTGGTGAATGAATACCCTTTATATGTCAATATTTTTATTAAAATATCACCCCACAAGATCCAACCTAAGTATAGCATGAGGCAGGGTGTATCCTTCACAAATAGGCACTGTGTGGCTAACAATATTCCCCAAAGTCCAGTACAATACAAGTTGTGCGACCACTTGGGTACAAGGATAGAACTTCCTGAATGGAAATACACATAGCAGACATATTGAAATTCGAACGTATGGATGATTAGCTTTTACATGTGTTGTCAAAGCCTCTAAAATATATTTCCGTGTCTTGATTATAAGTAGTTATTTTTACTCTATCTCTATCATATCATTCCACCAATAATGTTGACTCAATACCTGGCACTTGATTGACACAACCTGCAAGCTTTTCTTTGATTATGCTTTGAGCCAGATTCTTGCCTTCCTCTTTGTTTGATATAGTTACATACAACAATACTAGGAACAATGCTAGAAACGTCTGCCATTATTTGGGAGCAGATGCCTTGTAAGTTTGATTGACTGCTAAAATACACCTGCAAATCAAGCCTTAATCACTCCAATTCCACATACGAGTGGCTGAATGTCCTCAAAATCAACCATATTCTTCTTGAGTAAAGATGATTGTAGAGAGATCCAAGTATCAATCCTACTCGTCCGATCCTCCTCTTCTTAGAAGGGCAACAACATACCTGCACTGGTGCAAGAATCCATTTCTGCTCTTGTGCAAGTAGGTCCAAAGCACAATCGAACCAGTTTTGAACCTGCAATAGACAATATTTTATTAATTCTATTTTAATCATGTTAAAACAAAGAAGTAACAAATACGTGCACAATAATCATTTAATCAATCTACACCATGAGAGAAATGAATGACAATAAGACAAAACTGAGGCCCAACATCCCCCCATGCTAACCATATTGCATGTCCTCATGCAAGGAAATATGGTACTGCCACTTCCTCACAAAAAAACAAAAATTAAAAACATTTATAGGCATTCATAATGATGTTCCTGCAATTCTACATGATCACATTTCGTATGATAGATAAAGCTTGCTAAAAAAACATAGTGGCTACTAAACTCTTTATTTTCTTAGGCTAATTTCAAGAAAACCTAAAACGAAAGCTACCATAAAAACTAAATTGCAAGGATGGTGTTATTAATTGAATAAAATAGAGAAATTTTAAAATTTTCAAGAGAATATCTCGGAGGCATCCCTGATCAGAAGTTTCAATTTAATATCCTCATTGTAAATGTGAGTGGCTTGATTTTAAAAACCATAGTGTTAAAAGTATACATAGCAATACTTTCCCATAGTGATTATTTTACCATTATCCATGTATAGTTGAAGCTCCTCTTTTCAGGATACAGTGAGCTACTTGCACTAAGGGTCCCATGCTCATAAAAATCATTCCAAAAAGATAGAACTCCAAGGTATGAAAAAAGAAGGATTTTAAAGCCATTCTCAAAAAGATTGAAAGTGAATTCAGGGAAAGGCAGAAACAACCAAGTAAATCATAGTGTAAAATTAACTTTAATACCACAGGCATATACTTACTACCAACAGGCATATATAGCCTTGACATGGGTACCTTTTAACATCATGAAATGATTTTGTCCCACCTATTAAATATAGATTCAGAGTAATTTTTTCTCTAAGCTAATTAAAGGCCACTATCCTAGCTTGGTAAGCAGCTAACCATAGTTCCATTCACGAGAACTAACAATAATGAACAAGCCGACTCATGGTGAGACCTCTTGTCTTCTAGCTTTTCAACTAGAAGCCATTACCTTGGCTTGGTGACTAGTGCGGTAATTTCATTCTCCTTAGGACCCGTGATCATATTAGGTCAGCTCGCAATGAGAGCTTCTATCCCTCAATTAAATCATTTATATTTTTAGAAAAAAACTCTGATTATGGTTAACCTTAGATAGGTTACTTAATAGGCAGGGAAGAAAATCTACTCCTTAAGAGTGCAAGATGGCGTGAAATTTTTTTAATTACTATTCTTAACTGGTTGGTCATGCTACCCTAAGAAATTATTTAAGGACATCTCAGATAATGACCAAAAATATTCCTTGAATTGATCATGTCAGGGTTCTTTATGAAATCTTATTAGAGTTTTGTAGGCGTGGTCCACCATAGGAGGTTTTTCATTGATCCCTTCGGAAAGGAATTTAAAAAAAAATATTTTGTGGATGATAGTTTATTAGGATAGGAGAAAAGTATTACATGTAAATTATAACAATATCCATTACTGAAATGTTAATCCATAATAAAATTCACTTTAAAATATGAGGTATTAAGTGTAAAGTTCTTCTGAGAAGTCTTACCACGAGAGTGCATGATAATAGAAAATTCAAAAGCTATGCTTTTAAGGAATCACACATTCAAGAGTGTTGTTATTCATCTCTATTCATTATTCTCATATTAACCTACCCTATTTTTAAAGAAATAAATATCACTGTTAAGTGTAGGCGTACTTCCAATGAAGCCATGTGCGTAACAAAATGTTGATTATACTCACACTTAGTTTTAAAGAACAGACTTCAAGACATACCAAAGCATGAGAAACCAGTTGTTTCAATTGATATGGTACCAAGAGTTTCTGACTGATGGGGAAATAAGGTAGCTTGATGACTGCTCGAAACTAGGATTCAATGGAATCCACATATTTATGATTCTCCAAATTATGCAAGTCTTCCACAGTTTGATAGTCACTTTCCTAAAGGCACAAAGAATATGGTGAAAGACAAAATATAAATCCCTCAAGTTTGGGCTCAAGTATTTTATTTTCAAATTGACAAGAATGGTTGAGAGGGGTTCTAGGGTTTCAAGTTTCAACAACATTTTTAGAACAAGTTCCAATGAAATATTTCTCTTCTGGTGGTCTTTGAATTACATCTTCCTGGGGTGAATTTTTTGCAGTAATGGGGGAAGTTTCCAAATTCATTTCCTTTCCCAACATGGAAGATGTAGAATTATGTTCAACATGGGAATCAACAGGAATAATAGGTAGTTCAAACTGTTGTGCAACCTGATGGTTTAGAATAGGGTTTATGATATGGTTTGGACTAAGGCTTAGATTAGGCTGATGATTTGGGTTAGGGTTTTGACTAGGATGAGGGCTAGGGTTTGAATGAGGGCTTGGGTATGGGAAAGGATAAGGAATAGGGTATGGACTAGAGGGACAAAGGGTAGGGTATGGGTTAGGGTATGGGCTAGGGTTAGGGTATGGATTAGGGTTTGGAATAGGACTAGGTTATGGATTAAGGTATGAACTAGGGTTTGAATGAGAGCTAGGGTATGGGTAAGGATAAGAAGTAGGGTAAGGATTAGGATAGGGGGTAGGGTATGGATTAAGGCTAGGCTAAGGTTGCACAGGCGGCTTGGACCATGGAGGAGGATAACTTAATGGTGCATTGGAAAGAGATTATGGTTGTTGTTGGTACTCATATGATTTAATTTGCATGGGAGATTGCCCTAGAGGTAAGGATCCAAACTATTCTTGAGGCCATGAAGATATATAGCTCAAGGATGAGAGCCAAGGAGAGTGCCATTGTGGCCATGAAGTAGGATATTCAATTGGAGGAGGATTAAAGGTTTTTCATGAAAATTCATGACTATAAACATGTTGAGGAACATGGTGAGGAAAATAAGCATTATTGTAGGTATCAAATGATAATTGGTTTTGAGTTATACCTGGTAATCAATTCGATTCCTTACTTGATTCCTTGAGTGTCTGTGGTAATATTGGTAGCGATGGGAAATTTTCTGTTAGATGATCCTCTTCACAAATTTTTCAATCTTTCAGGTTCTTAAGTGGACACTTTCCAAGGAAGTGTTTCTTCATGCAGTTGACGTAAAAGATAAGTGGTGGGTTTTCATCCTGCTTCCACTCTTCCTGCAAATCATCCAATTTCAAAATCAAAGATTTTATAATATCATTTTTATGTTCAAGAAAAATGTTAAATTATGCACTTGTTAATTCCTCATTAGATGAATTGTATGTCTCTGTAGCAACATAAAAAATCCTCATTGAATGATTCCTCAAAATACCATTTTCTTGTTTTTAACAAGCCCACTGGAACATTTTTTAGCACATGAATAGTGTGTATATATGTGGGTGTGGGGGGGGGGGGTTCTCACAAAATTAAATAAAATGGAAAACCTTAAAGAAACAATGCAAGAAAGAAATAAATTCAAAGAACATAAATTTGCAAGAGAACTAAGTGAAAATTTAAAAAATGTGGCAGATCACCAAGGTCAATCCCCTGAGCACCTCCCTAGCAACAGTGCCAAAATGTTGGTTGCAGTATAAGGTCTATAAATGTACCAACATTTAATTTTTCATTCTGGATAGTTCATGAACTTCGAGACGCAGCACTGGAAATGCCAGAGAAAACACCCAACAACCAGCAAATGAAACTCTAGTCTATCTTGCGCATTAATCTTGAAAATAAATGAAATCGTGCACTAAAAGAGAATTCGAGAAAACACCAATCCAAACAAATAAATCACACGGGAAATAAAATAAAATCTTGTATTATCAATGCAGAAGGAAATTCAGAGCAAGCATAAAGGAAATCATAACTGGAAACCAAGCAGTGTAGACATGATATCAAAAGACTGTAAAGACCGGAATAAATTCAAAAGCAATTCAAAACCATTATGCATGTTCTACTTCTGCTTGCAATAATTCTATGTGAAATTAACCTGAAAGAATCAACAATATAACAAGTAAATTTACTGTCTAAATAACTTATAATAAATTGATTTAATATGAATCTCTTGTCTTCCTTGTCCCCGTATATTAATCTTGTGGAACTGTCCAAAAGCTTAAAGGTAATTACATCGAAAAATTATCGATTTCAAGCATTGATTAATTCCATTTTTATAAATGTCGGCTCTTAAGACCATAAACACTCAAATCGATCTCAGGTGATGGAATATAAATTAGATGGGTCTAGATCAATTCAAGGAATTCAAGTTTGCAAGTTACACCTCTGAAGGGATGAAATTCTTATTCGAGATGAATAAATGTTTTAAGTGCAAGCATGATCGTGAATGCGGTAAATCAATTAATGTTGCAGTTGAAAGGAAAATGTCAACGAATTACATAACATTAAATTAAGGAAGGAAAGAGGCTATAAATAATTAAATGAAATTCACATAGAAAATGATAATTTAATGCTAATTAAAAATGGAGAGTGGTCTCGAGCTCGGCTGGCAGCCAACCCAGCCAGCTCGCACCCTCTATGATCAACCTGGTTTACACAAAAATTAAGATCATTACATGCAACGAATAAATAAATAGAACATGTATGAAAATTGCTTTAGTTAATTCCTGAAATCAATTGTAACATTATACAGACAACACTCAGCTCCAACAAGACGTGGAGTGAACTGAAGATGATAAAAATGTGATGCTACATTGGGACAAATCCTCTTCCCTTCTGCGTGCTCCTTTCGTGTGCATTGTCTCTGGCTCAATCGATTTCCTAATTCCTGTCTGTCTAATTGATTTTTTTCCTTTGTTTTCTCTAGCCGATTTCTTGTATAGACATCGAATTATAGACTAGGATTTTAATAGCTAATCAGAAGAGAGGAGGCAAGATTAACAGTTGTTAGAAATACAATTAGTTTGCAACCAAATGTCGAAAGAGGGAATGATTCTGGTGAATTGTTCCTATTTTCTTGGAATTTCTGTTAGGGTGCAATATGAATTAATTGATTTCCTCCTTGCATGAGCTGCTCATAGGTGTATCGACCAAATACTTTGGAATATCAATATCGTCTTGAGGTCAACGTTGTTGGGGATGAGAAAAAGCAGATTCTCCGTTATAGAATGCAGATATACCACATTGTTATGAGAACAACATCAACCTCACGACCTTGAAAAATATCCACACTTGCAACTAGAGAAGGCTGGAAAAAAACATTTAGCACCAAAGGTGATCACTTTCCCATCATGGAGCTCATAAATTTGTTAACGGAAGAGCTGATTTTAACTGTCTCAAGCTCTTGTTCATAGTTAAGAACCACATACACAAGCTTTTACATCATAGAAAATTTCATGCTCTGCAGTGGTGGTGAATGAATAACCTTTCTTTGTCAATATTTTCATTAAAATAATGGCCCGCAAGATCCAACCTAAGTATAGCATGAGGCAGGTTGTATCCTTCACAAATAGGCATTGTGTGACTAACACGATCCCGAGAGTCTAGTACAATACTAGTTCTGCGACCACTTGCGTACAAGGAAAAAACTACTTGAATGGAAACATACATAGTGAACATATTGAAAGTGAAATGTATGGATGATTAGCTTTACACGTGTTGTCAAAGCCTCTAAAAGAGATTGTCGTGTCTTGATTATAATTAGTTCTTATGACTCTGTCTCTATCTTATCATTCCACCAATATGTTGACTCAATACCTAGCACTTGATTGACACAACCCGCAAGCTTTTCTTTGATTATGCTTTGAGCCAGATTCTTTCCTTCCTTTTTGTTTGATATAGTTACATAAACAACAATACTAGGAAAAATGCTAGAAACTTCTGCCATTATTTGGGAGTGGATGCCTTGTAAGTTTGACTGATTGCTGAAATACACCTGCAAATCAAGCCTTAATCACTCCATTTCCACATACGAGTGGTTAAATGTCCTTAGCGTCAACCATATTCTTCTTGAGTAAATATGATTGTAGAGAGATCCAGATATCAATCATGCTCATCTAATCCTCCTCTGCTTAGAAGGGCAACAACATACATGCTTTGGTGCAATAATCCATTTTTGCTCTTGTGCAGGCAGGTCCAAAGCACAATCGAACCAGTTTTGAACCTGTAATAGACACACCTTTATTAATATTTTATTAATGTTATTTTAATCATATTAAAACAAAGAAGTAACAAATACATTCATAATAATCATTTAATCAATCGAAAACATGAGAGAAATGAATGACAATAAGACAAAACTGAGGCCGAACACATGGAGGAGATTTAAGGTTCATATTCTCTTATTCACTTGTGCATGGAAAAAAATAAGCATAGACACCTAAAATTATTTTTTAATGGTAGGCATTATATCCCTTACAATTATACTTTTAGCCTTAAGTTTCAAGAAACCTTCTATCCTGCTATTTTTGCATCATTCACTATTGCAGCCATAGGTGGAAACAATGAACTGTGCGCTCAACTTGTTGAAATTAGCCCTAGAAAAATACTCTACTTAGGTACATACTTAAGTACAGAAGAAAAACAACACGTGGTAGAAATTATTCAAAAAAAATATGGTCAATTTTCTTAGGACTGCTTGGACATGAAAGTAATTCATCTTGAAACTTGCATACACTTAACCAAAAACTATGAATGTCCTATTAGTCAATACCTATACACCAGTACAAGGCTTCAATATGACCTTAACCAGAAACTATGAATGTCCTATCGAATTCCCTATCTAGTTAGTGTTTCTTGCCAAGTCAATACCTCTATTGAACCCTTGCCCCCAATAGATGGAATTTAACAAAGGCACCAAAATTGTCTTAATGAAGCCAAAAAGTATATTGCTTACAACCATGTTAACAATAGAATATGCCATTTTCACTTACATCCATGTTACTTACAGCCATGTTAGCTTACAACCATGTTAGCGTACAACCATGTTGTTAACAGTCAATAGGTATCACTTATCTTTCTCATGTTGATATTAGAAGTCATACATAATTGAAATACAATATACTGAAAATCATTCAATAATTCAAAGTAACAATGTAATCCAAATTCAAGTGTTCAGGTAAACCATGTCTATTCCACTTCAATGTCAATTAATTCACAAAATTCTTCATTGATATGAACATATTACTAGGTTTGCTTTTATCATTAAGATAAAATCCTTGCTGATAAAACAGTATACACTCGGATGCAACTTGGAATCTTTTGAGTAAAATACCAAGTTGCCTACACAAATCCAAAAGTTAACAACAAGCAACTAAATATTTCATGTTGTTAACAGTCAATAGGTATTACTTACCTTTATCATGCTAATATTGGAATTCATACATAAATATAGTTTACTATATACACTTATGTTGTAATAATTATCGAATTTCTTACTCATGTTGTACTCGAATACGATTTTAAATCATAATTTAGTGGTAAATCTATAGGTTATTGGATCCATGCCAAGAGTTTCTATTGCAAATCAGATAAGGAACAAGAGGTGAGGGACAAGGGGGGCCTAGCTGCAGATTATTTCATCAGATGAGGATTTCAATGCTCCTAATCCTCCCAGCAATGTCATTGAAAAGGACTTTGTGGTAGCAGATCATCCTGGCCCACCATCGGCCATAGAGCCACCTTCAACCATAGTGCAAGGTGAAATTTAAATAAATAAAATAAATGCCATTAGAGGCTGGACAAAGCAAGAAATTCTCGATGCAACTGATGACATCGAGTTTAAGGGATATTTAATCCAAGAACTACAAAAAAACATGGTATTTCTACCTCTAACATACATTATTGGATAAATGGGTTGACTAATATAAAGCATAGAGGGCATGTTATAGTTATGACTGAAGAGGAGGAGGATGAGGTGGTTGAGTGGTGTAAGGAGATGGCCCAATTGGGACATGGGTTAGAGCTTATACAACTTAAATCCAATGTAGCTAAAATCTGTCAAGGGAGGGCAGACCCCTTTAAAGATGGTTTTCCTGGTAAATCATGGTGGAGTGGGTTGAAAAAGAGGCGTCCAGACCTTGTGTTATATACAACATAGGGCCTTAATAGAGACATTTCTTTAAATATATGCCATGAAATTGTTTCCAAGTTCTATAACACTCTTTCTGGTCCATATGACCAACAGTCATATGCCCCAGACCATATATGGAACTGTGATGAAAAAGGCTTACAAGAAGGAAGGAATTGTGGTATACAGGTAATTTCCAAGAGAGGGAGTAGAAATGTGCCTAAGAGCAGTGAGTGGATCACAATTATTGCCTGTGTCAATACAATTGGTTCATCAATACCAGGATTTTATCTATTTAAAGGTAAAACTCAACTAAAAAATTATATACAGAATTGTGAACCAGGTGCATGCATGGTTGCAGATCCACATGCATGGATGATACAGGAACTATTCCCGAATTGGCTCTGCCACTTTTCTAATTTTGTACCGGGTGGTGTCTCGCCTGAAAAAATGCACTTAATGATTTTAGATGGCCATGGAAGCCACATGACTATGCAGACAATCAAGAAGGCCAAAAAATTGGGTAGTGACCTGTTAACATTGACGGCTCATACCACTCATAGATTGCAGCCCCTTGACGTGAGCGTGTTTGGGCCTTCCATGAACTATTTAAGGGTTGAGAGAGCTTCATGGATGGAAAAGAATCCACGGGTGGAAGTAAAGAGGTTTGAGCTAGATGAGCTTGCAAGTAAAGCATTTAAAAGGGCTCTCACAACTCCTAATATCAAGGTTGGATTTAGGAGGACTAGTATATGGCCACTTAATTTTGATGATCTTATGCATGATACCAATTGTACCCAAGAATTTTAAGTGGAAGGTCAAGAAGCAGAGAGCTTACAAGACCATGTTGGTACTGAAGAAGATGTAGTTGTTGCTGAAGGTATAATATCCCTTTCTGAAGGGTTGTTCTATGGTGTTGATGATGAGCATGTCCGTGAGATACTGTTCATTCATGAACCAACTAACAATATCAATGAGGTTGTCACACCCACTAAACCACCTGCGAATTATGCATGTGATATTCCATGTGATGCAGCTGACAATGAGCAATTGACCATGCTAACCCAGGTAAGTCCACCATCATGGTTGGAATAGGTCATGATGAATATCATTAGAAATGATGTATCTAAAACCAATGAGGAAAGCATGGAAATGCCTTTAGAACCATCAAGGTTGAACAACAAACTTGTTCATTATTTTTTGGAAAATGGATCACTCGAAGAGGAGCCTATTCAACATGAAGTACCTAAAGAAGACAGCAATGGGAGCCAATTAGTTGTCCCAGAGGATGAAATCCAAGTTTCAGGTCGGAAGGAGCATAGGGCAACAAGAAAGTAGAGATTACATGGTGCATTCATAAAGCTACCAATAGAGAGAGTGAAGGCCTCATCAAGGAAATCAAAATTAGATTATCTTCGTTTAGGGAGGAGTTCACAATTACTCACATCTGAAGATTATATGAATTTAATGTTCGAGTCTGAACGTAAAAAGAATGAAATTTAGGAAGCTAAAAAGAGAAAGAAGGAGTTAGCCAATGAAAAGAGGGTTGCAAGGATTGCAACAAAAAAAGCTAAAGAAAAGGAAAGGTTGGAAAGAAAAAAAATAAAGGGAGGATAAGGAACATAAAAATCAATTGGAAAGGCAAGAGAGAGAGGCAAGAAAGGTTCAGCAAGAGTTAGAAAAGGAGGAGGGGTGAAAAGCATGGAAGACCATGGTTCAAGCCAGTTTGAGGAAAATAGGTTGATGTATAACACGTTGGACCACATTGCAGAGTAGACACCATCATTCCAATACCTGATTAACATCCAAGTCCCAAGCTGTCAGGAAAGGATTAGGCCCACCTCTTATACCCGTACTAGTGCAGGTTTGAATCCCAATTGTGTTTATATGACACCTACAGTCAGTGTTGGGGTTAGTAACACAAGTTGACACTTGGGATAATCAGTCCCACCATGGCTACATGGAGAAAATTGGAGTCAAGAACATGGAAATAGTCAAGAACCTCCTAATCATCCAATCTTGGGCAGTCCACCATACTTGGGTCAGACAGTCAACTCAACAATTTTTGGCAATGTAGGAAATGGAAGCTATCAAGCATATAGGTGGCATGACTTAATTTTTGTAACCAAAAAACATTGTGATTTTGGCAAGGATGAAATAATTTTGCTAAGGATAGCATCCATTGATGTTGGGAAGCATCCATGGATGTTGGGAAACATCCTTTTGGGTTTCCTCATGAAATTAGTATGTATCAAATAGTTTCTAATTGCTACAAGTTTGTTAATCTGTTGAAGTTATAATTTCTTATTTAAAATAACACAACACTTGCTATAGCCTATATCATAATTTTTAATTTTTAATTAGTATGTATCAAACAATTTGTAATTTCTACAAAAATATCTTTTATTCCTTGGGAGTTAAAAAATTGACAGTGTAATCCATTTCTAACTTGCTCACTTTCAAAATGCATAATCCCAATCATCAATGACACCATTAAAAAAAGTGATAGTTGGTGCCATAATTTTTGTTAATTAAAGTGACAAGACAAAAAAAATTCATTGATAGAAGCCAGTGATAATATTTCTGAATACTGATTAATAACAGAGTTATGATAAATTTTGCCAAGAATACAAATGAAACAAAAATCCCTCCATGAAAATTTTCTCTGTTGAAAATGTTATAAGAATATAAACATCACAATTTCAATTTTTATTACATCTAAACAAAATATCCATTGAACATTACATGCTCTTTAATGAGCAAAAAAAAGCTACTAATAATCCTGTTAAATAATAAGGATATCAACACAGGGAGCAAACCAACACACTTATATAATGAAATTGTGTGAGGAAATCAAATAAAATAAATAATGCTAAAAAATTCTAATGACTCAGATCAGTGGGAAACAAACTTGTATCATTATACTTGTGTAATGAAAATTACTTGCTAACTTCATCAATAAAAATCACTCAATAAAGGAGGAGACTATGAACAAAGAAACTGAATTCATAAGATAAAAAGGTGTATGACACCAAATTCCAACTTGGATTTTGGCCCATTACCCCACTCTAAAAATTTGTGTATTGCAATGAGAACGACCCTCATTGAATGACCCTACCTCTTAATTTAAAAATAAGTGGAATGTAAAATCATAATTGCAAACCAATGATACCTTGAAACCTTTTATCACCTGACAGAAAGGCATTCCCTGTTTTTGAAGAGCGTCTAAAGCCTTTTAAACAATTTTGGAACTATTTTAGTGCTTTTGTAACTACAAATAGCGGGTATGAACAAATAAATTAAATTCAAAAGTGAAAATAAATAAATAAATCTATTACACCAAATTCCAACTTGGTTCTGGCCCATTTCCCCACTTTGAAAAATCGTGTCTTGCAATGGGAATGAATCTGATTGAATAATCTTGCCTCTTAATTGATTAAGAAGTAGTGGGATATATCCCTTAAGAGAAACTAGGAACAAAGGTAAAATACCTCTATGGAAGTGACTATAATACCTCAACTTTGTGAAATCAGAATGCAAGACCGAGACTTCACATGCAAGTCAAAACCCTTAAGAGAAACTAGGAACAAAGGTAAAATATCTCTATGGAAGTGACTGTAATACCTCAACTCTGTGAAACCAGAATGCAAGACCGAGACTTCACATGCAAGTCAAAACCCTTAAGAGAAACCAAGAACAAAGGTAAAATTCCTCTATTAGGTTCCCGTGATTTGCTATATTGGTGAGATGAAATGCACAGGGTAATATCAGACCAGTCTTTGGAGTCCTAGGACCTAGCTTTCCTGGACTCAAAGAGGGTTCTCTCTATTTTGTGCAAAGGATGTGAACCTGTTTGCTTTTAGGGTTTGATTTTATGTTAGTTGTTAAGTGTAGGGTTTGTTTGTTTGTTTTGGTTGGGTAAGATGATCAAGCAGAATATATAGAGTGAGGTAATATTCAATTCATTGGGCTATGGAGTCAATAAAGTCATGGAAAGTTTCAACAATATATCAGGGTGGATCACATGGCAAATCTAGCATGGTCAGATGGATTCTCAAGGTCTTTGTGAAGTGAAATGAACATCAAGTTTTTGAAACAAAGTAGGGCAAAGGGAAATCAGGAATCCTTTGTCATGTACTTAAAACAAGGAGGACTTCAACACTATTTAGCATGAAGAAGAAATCAATAGACAGGGCACACCAATAACTCTTTGATTCAACTTAAGAAAATAAGCATTTCAGACATACAATCCAATGAAATATAGAAGGCGATAAACTCATTTAACTTCTAGTGATTTCACCTTCAAGGTTAGAAAACATTAAATATACAAATATAACTTTAATAAAAGAAGAGGGAATGCCTAAATATCATTGATCATAGATATGAAGATCTCCAAAACAATTATTCAAGTATGGAAAAAGGGTACGATCGAAACATAGCCTCTTTCGCAAACCTAATCAATGGTACCTTGGCGAGAGACCTCAAGAACAATGTTTAGAGAAATAAAAAAAGCAGGGCTGCCCATAATCATCTTTGATACCTACTGTATTAAACCATTGATGAAATAAACAAGCTTAGCGGGGTCTAGAGAGTAATTAAGAATTCTCTAAAACAACCCAGCAGAGGAAAACATAGAGGCAGTGAAGAACAAACAGAGTTAAGGTGCCTTTGAAAACATTTCTTAGTCTAAAACCTTTGTTCTACTGCAATTTAGAAGGATGAAGCACAATGGTACATGAGAAAAAAATAACTGAATAGAAGCACATCACCATTAACCAAGCTTAGGTATCCCGCAGCCAACCTTATCCATCATCAAATCAAGACAAGCCATTCACAAACTCCACAACACCAATTTCTTCTCCAATCTCCAAGAAAAACTATGTATTGCTCCAAAGAGTCATAAAATGCCAACCTTTTATAATGAAGCCCTTATGCTCTATTTATCTAGCAAAGGAGGGCAAAAACCCTAACTAGGGTTTCAAATGTCAAAATCATCCATAAATGCTATTTATGCCCATGCAAGGCCCAAGGCACAAAATATTTCAGGAAATAAATGCCAAAATAACCCCTAGCAGCTAATTTTGGATTGATTTGGCTAAAAAAACATTAAAATATCATTTTTCAATTAATGAGTATCTTTTGTTGACTTTTGGCCAAAAATGCACAATTTAGTCTAAACGCACAACACCTTCCCGGGCAGAAAATAGGTCCACTTGCAGCCAAGTTTTGTTGACCTTCCTAATGTCGGAATTTGCTCCATGATGGCCCGTTGGAAATTTGGCTGAGTAAAATTTCCAAATATACACTTGGTTTCTTGATTGAGCTCCATTTACCTATTCATAAGCCAAAATTTCCAACACTTCTCTAGGCGCAATGCCAAGCCTGAAAATCAGGCAGAAAGGTGAAAAATGAGGTGTTTTTTGGCCTTTTGAGGGGTCATAAATCCTCCAAATGTTACAAAATTTGGTGAGCACACTGTAATAGACATGCGGATACCAAAAATGTAGGGTTATCCCTATGAATATGCCTGAGTTGAAAGCGTAGCGCTAGGGGTGCTTTGCTTAGAGTCCTCCAAATTCACAAAAAACCAAAAATTGTCAAAATTCTCTCAAATTTATGTGAGCCTCATGGGTTTTCAGAGACCTGTAGAGAAGATTGCACCAAAATTCCAAGGTTAGCTTGGCCTTTTGCCTCCTTTATTTCTTGGATCTTGTTTTATGCCTTCTTGATTTTAGCCCTTGCAACTTGGTTTCTCCGGGCATAATGCTTGGTCATCCTCCTTTGGAGATCAAGATCCTGATTTGCTTTCTTCAATTTAGCCTCCAAGTGTATGTTGGCTCTTTCCAACCAAGGCTCCTGATCATGTGCTATCTCCATGGCCAACAACTCATCTAGAGGGAGCTGCTTTGCTAAGGCTGATTCTTGTTCCCTTTGTTTTGCCAATGCCTTCTTCAACCCCATGGTTCTAGGTCTCCTCCTAAACTACCCTTCCTCATCCCCACTCTCCTCATATGTGCCCATGAAATATTCTAACTTTACCTGTGCCCTTTGGGCTTCTTTCTGGGCCTTGATGGCTCTAGCCTCATAAATGGCAATTTGTGCTCCTAACTGCCTATTCTCCATGTCAAGGGCATCATTTACACTCTTGGCCCTATTTCGATTTTCTTGGAGGTCTTCAATGAGGGAATTTTTGTTCTGTATGAGCAAGTTAGAGATCCTTGCTTCATTCTCCTCATCACTATCTATCTGATTGATTTCAAACACCCTCTCAACCTCGTGATCTTCTTCTTCTTGCTTTACATTTTTTTTGTCTTTGTCTAGTGGCTGATCTGAGGTGGATGGCACAATCCCTTTCCTTTTAGAGGCAACAAACACAAGCTTTGGCCCTCTTTGATATGTCAATGAAAGAAGTGTGATTGTGGTCTTGTTGGTGTCTTGATCATAGCTATGATCCTTGCTGTTGTCATCAAACTCTTCATTTTCATTCTTACTATCATCATTCATCATGTTTTCTGCTTCACCATCCTCACTGCTGCTTATCTCTTTGCCTTTAACATCAACATCACTCTCAACCTCTTCATTGTTTTCTGCATTGACATGTTGTTCTTCATTAAATCTACTCACCTCTTCATTGCTATGATCTTCAATTTGAATATCAACCCCTTCATTTCCTTCATTATTTTCATGACTATAATTAGCCTCTTCTTCATTTTATGCATAATCATCATCTTCATTTTGTTCATCATTGAAGCTGCTTGCCTCCCCATTGCTATGATCTTCATTTTCATCATCACCCTCTTCAATTTTTTCATTGTATTCATGACAGTCATGACTGTTGTCATGACTTTCATGACTGTTTTCCTCCTTGTTGTCTTGTTCATCACTGAGGTTTGCTTAATGGGTGTCACTTCTGCCTTTAACCTCAACATTTTCCTCACTATTTTCAGCTTCATCATTGTCATCCTCTTCCATATCTTCTACTTCATTGCTGACTTCTTCTTCATCATTGCCTAATTCCTTTCCACTGTCATCTTCCTCATATTCTTCATTGTCATCCTCTTCCTCTGTTTTCATGTTTTCTTCCTCTTGTGGGCTCAATTCATCATCATCCTCATCCTCATGTTGGCTTGACTCATTGTCATCATCACCCTCATTGGCACTTTCTTGTTCACTACCACTTCCTTCTTGTTTTGCTGCATTAGGAGAAGGTGAGGAAGAGATGTTTTCTTGAGGAGAGACTACTTGTGTAGATGATGAGTCATGATCTGTAGGAGGTTATGGAGGAATGGAAGGAGGAGGATGAGATGATGAGGGTTAACCAGGCTGATGATGAGGCTGTGGGCTTGTGAATATCTCATGGGTTATGAACACATCCCAAGGTATGCCCTTTTTCTCCAACTGATGTAGTACCACCATCTTGATAAGGAGTGGTGGAAAAAACTGTGTATTTTTTGGGTATAACTCCTCCTTCGAACAACAGAAGACATCTTTTCTATACTCCTATAGAGGTAATATGGAAAATGAAGCATCTTGACCCTAGTGAAATGCTTGATTAATCTGATATGGTAGGAGTAGAGCCTGGAGTATCTCCCCTCACAAGTAAAGTATTTCATGATGACCTTCATTAGGGGTGCATACCTCTCTAGTAAGTGTGAGAAAGGGAAAATAGACTTGTAGCCCTCTTTATACCTAGGCTTGAGGAAAGGCTCATAGAAACTCATGTCCAACCTTGCCCTTTTGAACCATTTATCACCAACATTAGGAAGTCCAGTAGCCTGAGAAATGGTATCCGATGATAGCTCAAATTCTATCCCTATAAGGCTTGATTTTTTGTTGTGTAGGTTGAGGACAAACAACCTAGTGAGTTCAAGGTGACTTTGCACTTGTTTGAACTTTTCACAAAACTGAAAACACCCCACATTTTGAAAGCATGTGAAAATCATGGGGGAGGAAGTAATCTCCATTATTTTTTGGGGCTCAAATCTGTTAACCTTCCCACCCTTGTGCTTTGGCCTCAAAGGCAATTGACCTCCTTCACTGCTCATAATTCCTTCTTCTCCTGACATGGTGACTAGGGCTGCCTTTAGACAAAATTAGGCCTGCTTGTGAAACTAAGGTAGGAGTAGTGGAATGAAAATATGGTGAAAGGCAGCTCTTGAAAGTGAGTGTGATGGAGGTGTGGTTTAGGGTTTATAGCCACTAGAGTTTAGTCATTTTTTTCTAACCATTAATTCATGAATTTCACTTGAGGAGGGGTAAAAAATTTCCAATTACCAATTTCTTAACTCTTTTGCAAGTTCTTCGAAGTAGCTTGGAGGGGTCTTTTTCATCATTTTTGGCAATTTTTCAAGCAAAATAGGCTTCTTTCCCTAAGTGCAACGTCGGGCAAAAACTGGGCCAATCGGGTCCTCTTCGGAGCAGTGCTGCCCGCGTGCAGGCCTGCCGGTCTCCTAGGCGCAGCGCCGAGCATAAATGGGTCTGTCGGGTCCTCTTTAAGCGTAGCGTTGGGCATTCCTAGGTGAGTCAGGCTCCTTTAAGCGTAACACTTCCTACATGCAGGCCTGCCAGATACTTCCTGTCGGGTGAAACTGGGTGAGCACGTAACACCCACTACTAAGCGTAGCATGCTCCAATCTAGACGCAATGCAGTGTAAATTTACACTGTGATTTCTCCTCTATGCATAGCACCAGTTTCCCTAGGTGTAGTGGCTGCTCCAAAGCGTAGCACCAAGTGACTTCGCTTGAATTCTCACAAAAACTCAGAAAAATTCTCCCTTGAATGTTTTTTGCTCCTTTCAATTGTAAGATGAGATGGGAGGAAAACAAAAATGGCCCTTTTATACTTTTTAGGAAAAATAATTCCAACTCAAAAACCCACTTTGCTAAGGTTTCAGTCCTCTATTTCACTTTTACTGATTTATCATTTGAGTTTTTTTAGTAGGTGGCTAGAAAGCGTTCAAGTGATCCTTTTCCTTTCTAACCATTTTCTTTGTTGTTTTTCAGGTAGGTGACATGGTGGAATTTGACCTCCTTTGACCCATTTGTGCCTTTATCACTCTGTTTTGTAGATTTTTTTTTGAGTCTCATGTTTTACTGTGTTTGGGCCATGCTCATGCCTTTCAACCGCTTTCATAACTTCTTAGGCACTTTGCATGGTGACAACATCTTAAAAACCTCTCTGTTCTTACATTGAAGATTAAATTGCCTCCTTCTTGATGGGTGACTCAGGAACTTGTTTTCATTTCTCTCACTGATTCTATAGGCATGGTAAATCCATCTTGTACTATCACCATAGTCTTTACAATCATGTTTGTCATTATCATCCTCTTGGCCACTTATGATTTTTTGTAGGTGCCATGGCATAATGATTTAGCCCTGTCTGATGTTTTTGGTGTTGGACACTTTCATAACAGTGACCTCATGATCAGTTTGGCATTCTATCTTGAACCTCAACCCTATGCTCTGATTCCTCTGATTATTTGAGGGAAAATGATTGAAAATGAAGGCTTTCACCTTCCTTACACTGATACTCTTTCATATTTTCCCTATGAGGTAGTGAAAAACTTTACTTTGGCAAACCTTAGAATGACACACACAACAATCCCTTGAAACCTTCTTTTGCTGGCATGATGGAGGCTCATTTTCCTCATTTCCCCTGGCTATATTTCCAAAACCTTAGGCTTATGGGTTTCTTGAGAAGAAATTTTAGTGTTGTCATCTAAGTTCTCTATAACCCTTTCAAGTTCATTCATTTTTGTTCAGTTCACCTCACCTTTTTCCCTTCTTCATTTATAACTTCTAAAAAATCTTCAATTCATGCTTGGTTGTGCTGGTGTGCCTCTATCCTTGTGGTTTGATGCATTGATCTTTTCTTGGCACACTGTTGGCCCAATCAGTGTCTAGAAACCTTGATTTCCTTGAACATGGGCTACTTCCTCTTCTATTTTCTTGTGTATATCTTCTAATGAGGGGCAGGCCTCTTACCTTAACTAGTTTTTTATTGATATCCACCTTGACACTCCTGCAGAAATGTCAAAATGGACAACTGTCCTTTTGCATAATTTTGTCCTTGATAAGGAGGTCTTCCTTGGATGATTTTATTGATCTGACTTGGACAAACATGTGCTGATATTTTTTTAATTCAACTTCTAGCACATGAAAAATAGTGATTTATAACACCAAGATTATCCCTAGAACCTATGAAACCCTAGTGACCTAGTAGAAAGCTCTTGGACTTGGTATTTGACTGAAATCTTGGCTTAGAGTCTTCAAGTATGAAAAATATACTTTTTTGACAAAATTATTTATTGAAGATCCAAAATCCAATGTACTTGATTTAACTAAAGAGCCTATAGAGATAGCTTCAAGACCATCAATGCTTGATGAATTTGATGAACATGGGAAAAGGGTAGGTTGTTTGGGAATCCCAAATGGAAAGTGGAGGGGTTAAGCATAGGAAAAACAAAGTATTGAGGTTATGAGTGTGAAAATGGGACAAAGATGAGTGGTATGAGCCCATGAGGGGTCTTCTATGAGTGGTAGGCTAACCAGGGAATGACAAAGTAGTAGAATAGTGAAAAATTTGTTTTAAGGATAATGAAAGCAGTGAGATTTCTAAAATCACAATATTCATGAATCTTGTTTCTAGAAATCTAGGACAAGTATTTAGTCATCTACAAATAGAAAAAATTATTGATGAATAACAGTGGCTTCACTTGGGGAGGGCAGCTCCTTTTCAGGAGGTGTCTAGAACTTCAAATATTAGATCTCTGAGTTTATGAAGACCAGTGCCTCA